>UFQX01000099.1:849243-1130894 GCA_900497675.1 Arapaima gigas
AAAGTTAAAAAAAAAAAAAAAAAAAAAAACAAAAAAAAAAAAAACTTAAGGCGCCCCCTAGCAAAACAATGAACTGTCGTGATCTTAAGCTTCGCTTTTGGGTTAAAATGTCAAGTTTATTTCTCCACACTTTGACAGCCTACAGTTCTGCCACCACTTTTATTAGAATTTACGAAGCGCCCAACCTTTGCTTGTAGCTCGTTAGCCAGAAAGGCAACTGTTGCCCGAGGACAGTTTCCTTCGTGTTACAGCCTTAAACATTTTCCCCTCATGTAAATACCACCTACGCAAAAAGATCTTGTAAAATAAGGACGCGCCGTAAACGTAGGATGAATGTTTCACCAAAACTATATAGCTACTTGCTATGACAGCTGCCAATGTCCTGATTACAACATGTCAGTGCACATAATCCTGAAAAGTTTATTTTTTAAAACCGGACATGTCAAACGGCTGAAGAAGCTCCTTAACGCGAAGAAAATACTTAGTTTCACGCAGACAAACGTGTCGAGTCGATGCCATAGGAAGAGAAGCCCATTTAAAGGCCGGGAAGTCGCTCGACAGTGATCAATGGAAACGGCTCAATTTGGATCTTCAAAGAAGGCGGACCCGAGCGCGGCGGCCCGCCGCCGTCCACCGGAGGCACGGAGGGAGGGTGACTGACGGACCAATCGATCGACCGAGGCACCAGTACGAGAAATCGGGGAAAATATGTCTGGCAAAGTCCGACCGAGGGCTCGATCGTCCCACCCAACTTCCAGCGATGAGACAGGAGAATTTCAACAAGTGTCCCCCGATCCGGGGGGTGGCGGGGAGCAAGGAAAAAGCTCTTCGCGCTTCAAAAGCGTCGACGGAACAACACGGGAACAAATGGCGTGCTGATTGACCGCAAAACAAATCCACCGCTGCGTCGACAAAGTGTTTTCTTCGCTCTTGTGCGCTGAATCCCGCCTCGTCCGTCGTGCTGTCAGACCCGCAACGAGTGCGCGCGCCCTTCCGCCAACTCCTGCGGCGTCCTCATCAACCCCAGTCCGTCAGAATGGCGTGGTGTCCGGCCGGAGCGCTCGGATGTTCCGCTCGCCGAATTCTGCTCAGCCAGAAAGTCGCGGTGAAAACATTGCAGAAAGCAGCTCGACTCGAAGCGCCACACAGATCGGTGTTGTGTCCACCTGGCGGCAGCAGTGCGCTCTTAAAGTGATATCGTCGGTGGAACCGGGACGTCAAAACACACGAACACAACTGCACTGAATACCACTAACTCCTAGAAAACAGCGTGTTCGACACTTCGACAGCGTTAAACACTCACATTAACATTTTGTGTACAAACTATAGTGTTGCAATACTAATTTGCATGTATAAATTGGTAGTGTTCTGCGTCTTTGAAATAGTAGAATCGTGTATCGTGCGTATTGCCTCTATTTATACATAAAACATGTACAGTTGTGATTTTAAAGTAGTTACTTTTGTCCTGTAACAAAATTCCCCTTTCTCCACAAACCGCACTAATTCCGAGACACACAGAACTGGCATGAATGCAGTTATGAATTGTAACTAGAAATCAGTCTTCTCAAAATCCCCCCTGTGGTTTGGCAACGAGTGGAGTCCTTTGGCCGTTTCAATTGTCTGATCGTTTTAATAGTTTTTGTTAATGCTATACAGCAGACAATTTTGATATTTTTATTTCTCCTTTTTTCTTACGGGGTTGTTATAATGAATTTACTTATTTCGCTATCCATTTCATTTCCTTACTTCTGGGTCTGCATTCTGTCTCCTAGCAATGCATTTGTCAAAGCAACTTTATAAGATCATAAAAGAAACTGGTAAATAGAAAATGCAGAGAAAACAACCACTGTAGTTGTTTTTTCCTGTACTCCACAGATTTGAAAAATTCATTTTAAATACTATATTTGATAATCTGGGTAAATATATGCAATACTATCTTCTACTTGGATCAGTGTTACATCCCAAATAATTTGACCTACTGCATCACTACTTTGTGTTTTTTTCTTGGTGTTATGTGACAAAGGTTGATGGATGCCAGCTTTATGAATGAATAAACAGTGTGAATTGTAAAAATGAGCCATGCTGCTGCGAGTGATCCTGAAGCAGCCAGCAGCAGTCGTGCCCAGCCACAATATATCACTTGCCCACTTCTGTGCAAGAACAAGTTGCAACAACATTTAGAAAATATCTGACCTACTTTACTCTTTACCTCCCAAACTGAATCCCTTTTTTGGAGCATGAAATACATTTGCTGTTATGGTTCTACTTTAAACATCCCCAGTACCACTTCATTTGTATCATGTCCTGTAAAGTAAAAGGTCATATGAAACATTATGTCATCAAAACATTTTTATATTTAAAATATAGTACTTTTTAAAGAATAATCTTCACTAATCACTCATCTATTTGTATTTAGAACAGAAAAATGTAAAAATGAGCATGGTTCTCATTTTGATGTGCAACTCAAGAAAACGTTTCACTGAAGTGGAATTTATCACAGAATACACTACATAGCTCTACTGAAGTAGCTGAAACAAACATATCAGTTTTGATTACTGTGGAGATATGTAACTTTCCAAAGGTGTGGAGTACTTTGGTTTTCTTCCATTTCCTCCAAGATGTGTGCAAATGCCTGTGTGCAAATGGGGTTAGCACACCAACAGCCATTCGCTGAATGCTGGCATGCAGAGTAGAGCAGTGTTTGTTTTGCATGTCCACTGCTGTTAGTGGCATTGTGAACCTTACTGTCCTGCTAGCAACAAAACTGTATGACAAACTCAAACTTTCTCAGAGTGCTACTTCTTGAATGTCACTCTTCCACAATGTCCTTTGCTTTACACATTGGAAACCCCGTGATGTCTCTTGAAAAGTTACAACACATTCCTCCATTTTTCCTGCCCTGTTATCTTCTTACAGACATTTCATACTGAAATGTGGACTGGGCTTATTTGCATTTCTGTGTTTTACCAAATGTGCATGCAAATTGATGGAAAGAGTTCCTTAAAATGTGCTTTTCATTCTTGCTACAACTGCTGCTTGTTTCCCCTTTAGTGAGCAAATGAAGGACTGATAAAGCTCTTGACGGTGATGGAAAACGTACCATAGCTTTTTCCATCCAGACGGCCTGTCTAGCTTTCATCGTCACTCTCCTCATCAATTACACAGATGTATTTAAAGTCTGTCGCTGCTCCAGAACGGGTTCCCCCAATCTCATTGACAAGAGAGTAGAGTCAAAACATTGCCGAACACTCTCTGCCCTGCAGGCAGCTGTTGACAATTTGTACTGACAAGTTTGGTTTCAGTATTATTCTTTATTTCTTACCATTAAAGCTTTGCTTTGAAAATACAACTAACAAGTGGTCATGCTGTATATTGTAGCTGAAACACAGCGCAAACACCCAAATGATTTCTTTAAGAATAAATACATCCTATTAAAGAGCAACACTGGCTTCTCAAGAATAATTTGAATATAACATTGACACCTTTTTGCCAAAAAGGAAAACTGCAATTGTTTTCATTGACAAAACAACACCTTTGTCTTTTTTCTAGAGCTGTACAACCAGCAGCTACTTGTCCACTCATATCTTGCAAAATCTTGAAATATGAATACTTTGAAATTACTTGTCGCCCTGCAAATTTTGTACACAGGGCGACACCTGGTGAAGCAAAATTAATCATAATAAATGTACCCTGCCACCATCACACACGGTAAAGTACTGACATATCTTCTACTGACAGCCTTATCTAACTGTTGTCCTATAATTTAAGGGAGTCAATATATTAAAACCATAAATAAGTGTTTATTAAGTATATATATCTTTACAGCCCTAGGGCATCCTTTTCAGAGATTCCTGCGTTTACTTAATTTAGAAGATAAAAGTGAAATGTAATATTCTGGATCAAACATTTCACATCTGTCACTGTCCTCTGTGGTTAAAAATAATTCAGTGAAATGGAGTCCTATCCCAAGACAATGCTTTCTAAATGGTTCTGTTGCTGCCTTATTTCCAGATGGAGACTGTTTTCAAACTGTGGTCTGTGGTGCGTTTCAGTGGCCACCCCGAGCTCCCACCACTGCAGAGCTCTCTGGGTGGAGGCTTGAGTGTGAAAATGTCCCATGTCCCATACTCTCTTCTCTGTCCATACCGTCACTGTCTGGGAGACCTGACTCGATATCTGAAATCTTCCCCTTATGAATTTATTCCGTTATTTTGGTACAAAAACACCTACAGAGAAGCCACATTCACTCCAAAACTAAATGATAGAATCGGCCAATTAAACTCTACATGTTTCATGAGTTAGAGGTGACTGAAGCACAGCCTTTCAACCAAGACATGGGACTGAGGACAGCCCAAAGGCAGGGTATTTAGGAGGATTATCTTGAAAAAGGGAAACGTTGCCAAGGACACAAAACAACTCCTCACAAATGAAGAAATCATTAGGGAACACTGCTGGAACAATATAAATTGTATAAACTGTTACATTAATAAAGTAAGAGGAAAAAGAAAAAAGTCTGAGCCCTTTGACATCCAAGAACATTATTGCTGTGGCCAGGGCAGGAACTGATTTTTGCCTTGATGACCATGTGTACTACAAGCAGAGGGGTTCAAGCAGGCAGTTTTCACAATTTATAAGCAAACTATAATGATTCTGAAATTTACAGTATATGCTGAATTATAGGTGGGGAAGGATTCCATTAACATAAAAAGATAGAGAAACCGCTTCACTGGGGATATTTAGGAAAGAACAATAAGTCAAATGTATGAATATTCTCAAGAAAGGAGTGGTGGTAGGTGGGTCGTTATAGAAAACAGTGTTTGCATTCCCTCTTTCAGTCTCTTCCCTCTATTTGCCATAAAACTTCTTGTTGAGCAGAAAGATAAGCAAGTTCACATTGACGGTGGCTCGGTCAAAAAGCTTCATTACTGCCACACCTTCATATTGAAGTTGTAGAAGATCCTGAAAAAACAGACAGAATCAAGCTAAATGCAAATGCTGTAACCCACTTATAACATGTGGGTAGCATATTTCTATTTCTCTCTCTCTCGCTCTCTTACACACACACACACACACACAAACTATGAATATATTTCAATAAACTATCTTTGCAAAACAAAAAAAAGTTTGAAGTTGAAATTAAATGCTGAAATTACATTTTTCAGTTCATAGCCACCATGGTAATTCTCAGCTATAAAAATCTATGTTTTTTCCATAGTATGTGGTAAGTTGAAAATAAATATATAAATCCACTTTAAAATAGCTTAATGAACCAATCAAAAGAACGTGCTGAATTACCTGATATTCTAACATTAGCGTCTCCAAATGAACGCCCATGAATTTGGCTTTTACATCAAATACTCCCACAACCTCTGATGGTGAGATCTCAAAGATAACATTCTTGAACCTAAAAGAAAATACAAAAGATAAGGACAAATGCTTGATAAATTTAAAAAAAGCTACACATGGCAATACATGACCTAAACTAGGGAAGAAAATGTGACTGTGCAGCCAGTGAAATGTGGCAGTGATGTACCAGACATTCACTGAGAGCAAACATGATCTACGTGAATGGCGACATACTCTGTCAACATGTGATGCTCTGCAAAGCTTTAGTAGCTCCTGAGGCTAAAAGGAAGCACTCACTGATTTGTCTGCAAATCCTCAATTTCAATCAGCACCCCTTTCTCGTGGAGGCGGGCTGCAGTATACTTCTGAGACACCTGCTTGCTCTTCTTTGCCTTGGCCTCACCAGGCTTAACCCTATGGGAGAAACAATAGCCAATCAGACTGCAAGAACCATGGTCTTTCAGAGCTGGAATATCAGTGTAGGTAGAGAGACTTACTTCCCCTTGCTGGCCAAGTTGTCCATGCAGGTCTTGATGTACTGATTGTAGTAATCAATCTGCACATTGTAGAAGCTGGTTTTGGAATTGAGGGCAGCATTGGTCTGCTGCAGTTTTACAAGCTCCGCCTTTCTACGTTGCCGATAACGCCGCTGGTTCCTGATATCCTACATACAGATTGGGTTGAGGGGGGCAGCATGATGTGTGTATAAAGAAAGTAAACTGTTAGTAAAGGTTTGGAAAGGGGGGCATGGGACTTACAAAAAAATCTAAAATGCTCATTATTTCTGTTGCAACATGGACAAATGCAGCAGTGTTGAGTTCATAAGTTCAGTAAAGAAAAGAACTCAGAATCAGTGAGGCTCCTTTCCATGATGCTGGACTGTCAACCAGCAGTGCTCAGTGAAATAATCACTTGTCACTTGCTCCAACATGTCCTAATTCTATACTAATATCAAACTTTAAATTATACCTTCAAATATCACTTCCTGTGCCAGACCTTCTTTTGCAGCAAAAGCTCAAGACTGAAGGTACTAACACTGGTATGTCTAAGGCTTGACAGCTATCCCCTTCAGCAATTCTAACTTTTAAGTTGCAAAGTGATAGACTCACTGACTTTATTAAAACTTCCGTTACTGCCAAGATTTTCAGCTCACCCCCACAACTATTAAACAAGGTCACAGTTGCCAAAACAAGAACACCAATTCTCACAAGTGAAAGACTTCTTAAGCATCCAAGGTATTGCTGGGGCAGTAGTAGCTTGTGCTGTCATCTTGCAACTGATAGAATCCCACCCTTGAGCAAGGTACTTTCCTCAAACTAATAGAGTAAAAGTTACATTTACCAATTTATATGGCAGGGTAAGTACCTCAGTATACAAATTTAATAATCGGTCACTTTGGAGGAAAGCATCAAATAAGCAATTAATAATGTGACTGCTCAGTAAATCTGCTACATAATTTCATAGCGGTCTTCATTTTTATTTCTTGCAACTTCACATGGATATTTAGCTCTTTGGCGTTTACAAAAGACATACCCGTGCAATGTCATTAATCAGGTCCTGGTAGCGGTTCTCAGGGTGAACTTTGCCCATCTCGCCCAATCTTTGCAGGTTACTTTTAATCTTGTCCTTCTTGCCCTGCAAGTTTAAGTTGCCATCTGTCACAGGTTTGGCCTGTTTCATCTTCTCTGGAGTTTTGGCATCCCGAATGGCTCGCCGCTGCATAGCCCTCTGGTACTCCATTTCCTGAACATGGAACAGAAAAGGCAAAAACAGTATTGAAGAGGCAATTCATTTCACTTTGCCAGCACAGTTCTTTCTCCAGGCTCACTAGTGACCTGCTCTGGGCTTGCAGGGTTATCCAGTATTTCGGTGAGTGTCTCGCCAGGTTGGAACCGGATCACATCAACGATGAGCCGTTTAGTGCTGAAAGAAGACATTTGATTGAGCTTTGATTAGGTTAAAAAAAAAAACAGAAAATATTGTAGAGACTGAATGCTGCACTGACCACAAGCAGAGAGCATTTTCCTTGAAAAACACCAGGAGAAACTTTACTTTTAAACTTATAAAAAACTACTTTAAACTTAGTTTTATAAGTTTAAAAGTAAAGTAAGTTTGAAGTAAAGTTTTATAAGTATTAAAAATAAAGACCTTTAGCATACAATTGGACAGATTTGATTTTTGGTACATGGACATACAGTAGAGAAAAAGAGCTATAACCTGAGCAATCTTTTCAGTTACGATAAACAGGAGAACTATACATGTGGTTCAAGTATCAATTTTAATGTAAACCACTTTTTAGAAACATTTAAAGCAAGGTTCTCTTTTGACACTGACAAAAAATCTGTTGTCAGTTATGAGGAAATTGAATCAGATTCAATTTATTGGATGTAACGAGCAGTACCTCTACCAAAATGTTTGAAGTAATCCAAAAGTTACATTATGCGCAACCATGAACGCACAAAGTTGCAAGAGATATTTCTTACTTCAGCAAGAGTGTCTTGGCATTCATCTCTGCATTTTCTTCACCAGGTACATCAAATTTGTTAGTAAGAGTGAGGGACACCTCAGTCTTGCCCATCATTTCCTTGTTGGGGTCCCCAGCAGGGAGTGGGTTTTCACCTGTGAAGAGGAAAAACAGGTCAAAATCCTGGAGAACCCATAACTACATAAATGTTAATGCACCCCAAAAAAACTTCAAGTATGCTAACCAATCAGGGACTCAATGGTAGGAACTTCTCCCAGGTCCTCCAGTAGCTCATGGATGGGGTCATTGTGGTCTGGTGCAATTGCATCCTGGTGGTCCAGCAGGAGCTGTAAAAGGGAACAGCAATAAGATGTGTTATTAAAGCCAAAGACTGATACTGGGCCAGTGACTATGTTTGTATGTATAGTCAATGTACCACACACTGACCGTGTGTGTGTTGATGATTTCCCCAATGGAGATGTAGATAACAGGTTTGGTGAGGTTGACCAGGTCAGAATACTGGTCCACATTGAACTTTTCCTCCAAAGAAGGGACATCACAGGCTGCCAACAGATAACGTCTGGAAGGGATGTTTAGAATAACATTAGAAGAAAGAATGACAACACAATAAATGGAAACAGTCACAGACTTCTAAATGAGCTGCTTACCTGAACTTCTGGTAGGAGCTGCTGAGGTACTCATTAATTGGGTTCAAGTGGGCATTGTCTCCCAGGAACATTTTGTTAGATGCTGCATGTTGAAGCATCTTTGCAATTGAACCAAGGTTGCGACGCTGGTCAGTGGTTAGCTGACCTCCTGCTGATAATTCAATGATGTCAAACGCATCTGGGGCCACAATGGCAGGGTTCATATAGCGGTAATACAACAGGTTCCCTACAATCTGAAACACAGAATGAAGGATAATGTCACAAATGCTTACTTACATAAGGATAAGCACCATCCAAACTTGCAAATATTTTAACGAATACATATACTTTTAATCTCGTCAACTACAATCAACCAAATTTGAATAATTTCAAAAGCACCTGAAAGAAATACTCATGTTTAAACAAAAACACAAGGATAAATGAAGAGAAATGATCCTAAAGATCTAAGTCTGCCTTCATCTTTTTGCCTCCCCCCTCCCTTAGTGAAAAGCAAAAGGCAAAAGAAGCAGGGGAATGGAGGTGGTTGTAATTAACATTTACTGTCCCAAATTTCCAAAATGTTTGTGAATTTAAAAAAAAAAAAAAAAGTCACTTAGCTCCACAACCAATGGATAAGACGATGTGAAAAGGAGATGGGTGTGGCTCACCGTGGCTGAGCTGGGACTTTGGACCATATTGTACATCCCCAGAGAAGAGCAGAGGCAAGGGCAGAGAAGGCAACTGGAGCCCAGGAGACAGAGGCAGCAGGAAGAGGAGACTACTTTCAGTACAGAGAAGTGCAAGAAAAGCAAGACTCCTGGACAGGAAGGACAGGAAGATGCTGGAATGTGCCCCCTACAGGCCATGGTAATAGAGTGAAGCAACAGCAAGAAAGTGACAGTTGCAAGCTGATATATAAACAACCAGGAAAATGAGAACAGCAGTCTATATTTTTATGAGTCTGAAGCTCTGAAAACTTCCGTGCAAACATGCAGTACTACAGAGTATTTTGGTAGGAAGATCTCAATTGTTCTTCATATTATTTGGCTTTATGATGAACATGCTGTGAGAATAGCAACATTCCTACAACTGTTGAGCTCTGCAGTGGTGTAGCCTAGTGGGTCTCGACACAGGCACTCCTAATCAGTAGTAGTGCTGTCCTAAACGTTCATAGATTTGTGAAAACGAACCTTCAGAAGCTCGTCCTCAGTGGCATCTGGGAACTTTTCGTGGAGTGTGTCTTTTAGCACCTTTGCAATAAATCGCATCCCGTACCTGACAATTACCCACAAGACAAAGTATTACTAAATACAGTTTAAAATTTGTGATGGGGGGGGTCTTCAAACCAAGAAAAATGGCATTTAGAAACAGCAAGACGGTCCACTCACGGAATGCTGTCAACGGAAACAGTGATGGCAGAAAGGAACTTGTCTGTAACAGTCCTCATGTTCTTGATGGAAGCTTCAAGCCGGTTTCGGACTTCCTCGTGGCTCATGGCCTGTTCTGGAGTGACGTCATATGGCAGCTTACTAACAATACAAAACAAGATATCCTGTTAGACACAATGAGACCAAGATACAGCAATGTAAACAAATACATTCCTGACGAACCATGTTTTGTGACATTCTTCACAATTCAAATTTGCCACTAAGCTGCAACACACATGCTGTTTTGCGTGCTGTTTATACCTGAAATTGTTGAAAATTAGAGGTTGGTTTTGATGTTTGTGGTATTAGAGTGTTATTAGGTCCTACACATTTAAAACCAGGCTCTGTCAGAAAACCAATACTTACCTGGCCTCACCAGTTTGAGATTCCATCTGATTAACCCAGCTTTTGTATATGTCCACTGGATCAGTCTTGATGTTCAGGGTTTTGTCATCCAAGATCTCCTTGACCACTGGGGCCAGAATTTGTCGCAAGGCATTCTGGCCACGTGCCCCTCTGTTGAAGCTCACCACCATCTTGATGACAGTGGGGTTTCCAGTGACAATTTCCTGAATATGATCCACTTTAGACCTGTACACACAAACAAAACACATCCTCTCACAATTATATCAAAATTCATTAAAATTCATCAAAATGCTTATATGAGAATTAAAAAATAATTGTGGCTATTCTGTGCAGACTGATCTAAACCGTTTGTACAGAAACACCAAATATTACTACACGCAAATCATGTCTTGGAAAAAATGCAGTGCAGCGATATTTTTATAAACACTGAAATAAACTTTTTTGCCTCAAGTCTGATTTCTTACTTAATTTCCTCCTGCAGGGCTGTCTTGAAGAGCTTGAGCAGCAAGTACTCCTCACGCTGGTTGGAGGCATAGTTGTAGAGTGTGAAAATCACAGAGTCCATAAATTTAGTGGACTTGTTCTGAGGCATCTGGAAGATCAGCTTGGCCAGATATGTAGGATTTGTCTAGGAAAATGGAGTACATTTTTCAGCACAGTAATAATCAGACAATACAAAAAAATTCACCTATGTAAGAACAGGCATGCTCTGCTTCAATCCTCAAAGACCACATGGTATGCTGGTTTTTTACTTGTTCTGCACTCTTTCAATTTTTAAATGATAATCTTGTCATAATATGTCAGCTAATATTTATGGTGTCATCCAGGTGAAAAGCAAAGCACCATAAAACCTGCAGAATTCCAGGCAAGGAGGACTAGATCTGTTCATCTCCATTTCAGAAGGTGGCAAGAAATGAAAACACCAGCCCTAAATATGCATCTAGTAGGAATACAAAGGATTACCTGAAGCAGGTAAAAGAGGTTCTGGTAGGCCTCAAGCTTGTCTCTCTTTTCTTTGCTCAAAGCCTTTAATCCTCCTTTATGCTTGTTCATCATCATCAGGTTGGACAGCTCACCCTTGTTCTTCTTGGTCAGCTTCTTGCTATGAGAGACCACCTCCTGCAGTGTTATCTTGTTCTTGACCAGAAGACCAATTTTGATGTCCATGAGGTTCAGGTCATTCTCCAGCTGTTGGTTGGAACGTATGTTGGTAACCACCTCTTCGCGAAGCCTCATCAACTCCAGCTCCTCCTGGAAGTCTTGGTCACTATGGTCAAGCAGGTGGACAAACTTCCGCACCACCGCCATCGGAGGTTCATCTGCATTGACTGTATCAGAAACATCAAGTTACAATGAGTACTGCAAACTACAGTAGCAATTATAAAGTACATTTCAATAGAAAAGTAAGAGAGACGGAGACTACAAATGAGCACCACATGGAAAAGAAAAATGAGAATGTAAATAGAAGAAACTAAATGTATCCTCTGGTCATGTCCTTCCAGGATCTGTGATTGCTTAAGGACAGACCACAGAGGTAAAAAATGTCATTCCTACTCAATGTCTTGTAGTCATCCCTGGCCTTGTTCGCACGAATGAATGCCTGGATCTTCACAATATCAGCAATCTGAAGCAAAGTAAACAGCAATCAGAACAGAATACTTTGAGCAAAACATAAAGCGTGAGCCAGATTAGCCTCATCAAGAAAGTTGGTCCACACGGTAAAACACTTGCAAAACAAAACCACTCTTCAAACATTTTTTGCACATGAAGATCCATTTTAGCATACATTTCATGTCATGCAGAATTTTTCTTTTTGTGAAATGGCAGTACAAATATACACAATCCTACTGTGTTTGAAAAAGTCAACAGTAGGAACTCACGTGATCTCTGAAGTACTTGAGTCGGTCTTGGTACTTTTTGCGAGCCTGTTGCATTCTTACCATTGATTGTATCTGGGGGGAAAGTTAAAAAAAAAAAAAGGAAAGTTAATTGTATATTTTACCAAATAGCCTGCATTTAGGCAGACTACACAAATATAAAACATTATAAACCTATTAAAGGGCACAAATACTATGGGTAACATGAACTCCATAAGAAGTCCGTTTCAGGTCAGGATCAGTCATCACATGTGAAGGTTGTTACCTTGATGGCTTCATTTGTATGATCATTCAGATACTGCCTCCTCTGTCGGAAGGCTTTTCTCTGTTTGTAACCTTTCCAGTGAGCCTGCCGACAGCAGAAAACAGAAGTAGAATAGTAGAAGTACAAGTCACAAAATAGCAGATGATGCTAGTCTTTATATGTAATCTTACCGGATATGCCATTTTTTCAACAGTACTCTTCCAAGAATCATGCCGTTAAGTAGAAACAACCAGGTGTATGCATTGTGTGTTCCTAGCAGTGGTTGTATGTTATTTGTGCTTGGCTGTGAGAAAGGCAAGAGGTAAAAATGGTAACCTGGATGCAGGTAATAGCAGGATCCTGTGCTCTGAAGAAGTTGAGCCGCTCCTTCAGGCTTTTCCTCACCAGATACCCACGACAACGGGCCTGCATCTTGGCGATCAGGCTCTCATTGGCCAACCACAGCTGTTCCCGGTTGTAGGCAGAGGTCACCCCAGACACCACTGACTGGGAACCAAAGGAAGGAGAAACACAGAACAGAGGGACATGTATGTAAAAAAGCTGGAACCTTGATCAATACTTCTAGGATAAAGCAAAGCGAAAAAACAGTAAGCAGCTTTGAGCGTGATACAAGTTAGGCATCTGTCACCCCATCATGCCCCCTTGCCTACCTGGATCTCATCCTTGTTCAAGTGAGTGTTGTTTGAAATAAAGTTAGCTGGCTCCTCCCAGGTGCCCTCTCCTGTCTGGATATTGAAGTAGTAGTTATGTCCTCCCTTGACCCAGTGTTTCACCCACTCGCTGCCATTATCACCTGCAAACCGACAGACACACATGGTGAGGATGGCTCCATTTCCTGTGCAACCCCTGGGGATAGTACTGGTACCTACCCTCTGCCTTTTTGCTGTCCTTGACTTTGGCCAGGTCTGTCTGGTAGGTCTGTGCACACTCTGATGTAACACCGTAGAGACCAGTACCCGGGGCACGCAAGGCACCCAGGGTTTGGCTGGCATCACCACTGTCCACTGCCTGGTTGATGCCCAGAATTGCCTGAGAGACTGACAGACAATAGAAAAGTTGTAACAGCATAAATCTAAGACTATAAAATAATGAACATACATAGGTCTAATTTAATCCATTTATATATGTTTGAGACATTATGAAATAGATAAAAGAATGCATGCAGGGTATTCGGGTTCTCTTACACAGCAGAGCATCCTGTGTATCTTTGTTGGAGGCCAGTATGGTGTCTTGGATCTCATCCAGCCACAGAACAGCAGAAGAATCCTGTGTCTCCTGAAACCAAGGACAGACAAGGTTATACCTCTCCGAAAAAAACAATAAGTATAAATCACATGGCTAATATGAAAAGACTCGATTGTGACAAGGTTCTGCATTACTGTACTTCAAGAAGCTCTAAACATACCAATTAAATAATCACCTATTTATATAAACCTATATAGGGTACAGTAGTTTAATGTTCTAAGTCTTCACAAGATTTATGAAACAATTCTATGATTGAAAGAAAATGACCACCAGGGGGCACTCCCATATCAAAATGTCCTATGCGAAAAGACACCACGAAAGCATTACTACATACACATATTTCCACTATGTGTCATGTAGTAAAAGCCATTACAAAGATTAAACCAACACAGTCTAAACAAATGAGTAACAGAGCCGTTTTTGTTATAATGGTGACTTCCAGTCATCATCCATTCAACTGCTGGTGGTTGAAGCGAAGCTAAACTTCCCAACACATTAACAATGACATTCACATCAGCCTGGCCTACGAAGTGGAAAACGTATTTTGTACCTTATGCAATTTCGGAGTCAAAGCAGTTCAGACAGCTAGTATCACATTGCAGTGGCACATTTCTGACAGTAGGTGGGGCCTGCAGCCTCTACTGGCTGCCCTGCTGAGCCGGGTTTCCGGAGTGAATGGAGAACAAGGCTAAACTGGCTGATACCACAGGAGCTTCTTTGTGTCCCCTTCTCAAGCCCTGCAGGTCACAGCCAGGCAAACAGCATGGCCTATATTAGAGTGGGAAGTGTGCAGCATAGGCAGGTACCAGCTGAATCATCCAGCACATCTTAGCCTTTTTCTGTTTGTTATGAAAGGATGCTTTGTTTACAGTAAATAAAGGTCATAGGCTGGTATCCACAACTAGAACGGTTGGTTGAAGTACATTTCGATACACGGTTGGTAATTTCCACCCAAAGAAGATATGTGGAAAGAAGAGATTACATCTTAGTGCAAGTTTAATAAGCAAAGCTCAGCAAACTGGACTGAAAAAACACCTCCTGCTGTTCAGAATTGAGGAAGTAGGAGATGGGCGTGGTACGAGTCACCCCCGCCTTCCCCAATTCAACTGGAACAAAACAGAAGACCATTACCACTTTTCTAAGCGCTGACTGCTTTCCAAAAAACTGTTTTTAGCTCTACCTTGCTGCACACAACATTTATTATTTTTAAAACTTTAAGATGCATATTACATATAATGAGTATCTCATAAGCAAAAAGAACTAAGCATAAGCATACACTCTTAGATACACACAGCTGCGAATTCTTTAGCTATGACATGAGGGAAGATCTCTACTCAAGTCTGATCTCAAGCAGTCAGAGTTCAGGCTGAACCCTAGAGAAGACAGTTCTCCAGGGCAAGCCTTTTCTCACATAGAAAGCTCTTTATTAACATGATCTCACACTTCTCCCCACCCAGGAGACACAAGAGGAAGTGCACCATGACTTCACCAGGTTTCATGGCAAGTGGCAGTAACAGTTACAGCTCATCAGCACTCCGTTTCGTTCAGTTTCCTCCTACAGCTCTGGCTGCCACGTGGGCTTCAAGGCTTTGAAGTCCATGGAATTCCTGATTAAAAGACAGTTCTGCTATGTAGACCTACTTGAGCAGCTCACTGTATGTGTAGTGACAAGAGGAGTATTTAGCCACTACAGCGACCCAAGATGTCACCTAGGGCCCATGACAGTCCAGAAGCAGTGCAAATATCAGCACCAGAGGCTCTGTGAAACAGAGTCCCATTTTCAGTGCTCTACTGGGCCAAGGCTAATTTTTCTTGCCTTTTAAGGAAGAAACTTAGATGCCTCAGTTTCCTGCATTTTCCAGTTTCTACTGCAGTCAATAGGGACACAAGAGCAACCTTTTTTTAACATGGAGTACCATGTTTAAAAACAGGTCTTAACAACCAAGTAATATTATTAGTAGTCAGATGTTGAAGATAGCAGCACAAAAAATTTAACCAAATTTTCTGGGCCAAACATGGATGTGTGTGTGGGGGGGGTAGACAGAATAGTGGTTGCTGGTTGCTTTTAACTCTGCACTGTGAAAGGTAAGGCATCTAATTCAAATCAAAGCACAGCAATGGGACCACTGTATAAAGGTATCTTAAAAATTGACATTACCCTCAGAGCACAAAGAATAAAACAGAACTGGGAACAATGCTGGGAGGGGAAAGAATAGCTGACCAACTACTGTCTGAGGCTCTTACATCTGACTTAACCTCTCTAAAACTTCTGAAATTAGTGATCAACTATATTGTCGTTGCTCAGCAGGCCCAAAAAAGACCTTTACAGCCAATGCTTCCCCAGCTGTGGTGAACCGTGACCAATCACCAACCCTTGAGACACTCTCCGTTCACCATCTGCAAAAAAGGTCCTGCAGTGCACACACTAGCACCATTTTGATAATCACTGATCATAACATTAACACCCATTACAATGCTATCAACCCAAGCACATAGCAAAGGTGGCCTGAACATGTGCTATTTTAACACACGCCCTCCAGGGATTTCAGAGTGGGTTTCTCAACTTCTGCCCATCCCTATTTTTAGTACCTCTCTCAGTTCGCTTGTAGCAGATGTCTGTTTCCAGAAAGCCATCTTCTCAGACACACACAGCTGGATATTTACTACAGTAAAGCTCCTGGACTAGATTAGTGGTTTCCCATCCTCCTCTTCATAGTACTCCCTTTCTCTGTCTCATGCTAATCACAAAAGCTGTCAAATGTCAGCACTTATTTTTCATGAGCAAGGAAGTTAACTGGAAGAGGAGGTGCCTAGTATGTGAGTAATGCTGCAATGGCACCCACCTGCAGTCTTCTTTCACCACTGAACCATATACTGTATACATTTACACAATTAACAGACAATCCCCTCAAAGCACTAGAAATAATAACTAGCGTTTTAGCTGACAAGATACAATTGCAGATATTTATTAAACTTCTAATTATTCACCCATGTATACAGCAGCGTAATGAGCAGTTCAGAACAGTGAATTTGAATTCACTGTGCGAGCATAAGCTGGGAGGAAAAGTGTTCTAGGGTAGTAGACCAATACAGAGAAGTTGAACGAGCCCTACATGTGCCTTCTCCCGGCGGGCCTCTAGCAACTTGTCAAAGTAGTGCTGAGCCACTGCAGGATCCACATCCGTCAGCTTGGCAGCCGGGTGTTGCAGAGCAGCCAGTGTCTTTTTCACATCCCCTTCATCCAGAGCCTCATTGATCTGCCCAATAGCTACAATTCCTGGGGGAGGAGAGGAATGGGACAAGAAAGAGTTAAGTGCGAATTCTACCTGTACTAACCTTACCATATTTAATCACTTTGCTTTACATCCATTTACAATTACATCCAGCTGACTGTATTTACTGTATTAACAGGCCTTGGATGAACACTCACTCTCGTGCTCCTCGTGCACAGCAGTATTGACTTGATCCACGCAGGCCTGGATGTCATTCCAGGTCAGATACTCGCTGCCTTCTTCCCGTGCAGTGGCTTTCAAGCGCATCAGCTCGTCCATATACCTGCACACATTTCTAGGTTAAACATGAGTCCTCACAACCTCATGCTGACTCTGCAGCCCCAGGCTGAACCCTCACCTCTGGGCACAGTCCCCCTCCACATTGCTGAGCCCTGTCACTGGGCTTGCAAGCTGTCTCCATACAGCTGCCCGGTCACCGACACTCAGCGCTTCGTTAATCAGAACCACCGAGGACAGCATTTCCACAGCAACCAGCAGTTCTGGATGGGTTAGTGATCCCTGCAAGGTTATTTAACACAAAATGAAGATTACATTTCATAATACACAGACCCATTATAGGAATGGTTATGGTGTGTGGCTGCATTACATATTGTTCCCAGGCAGGTACCCACTTACCTCTGTGCTCTGCTGCTGCAGACTGGCAAGCTCTCGCTGGTAGAGCTCAGCTGCTCTGGGATACACCTGAGGCAGCTGGGCATCTGGGTTCATCAGCTCGGCCACTGTGTTCTCGGGTACGCCGGCCCTAATGGCTGCATTGATGCATGCTACAGCCTGTAACACTGCCACAAAGAGGGGGCTTTAATTAGAGAATCGTGCAGGCCTCATATTTGCGAGCCAATAACACCTACAGTATTAAGTTTTCAGAACCATACAAACATTTTTTAATACTAGCTGAAGGAAATATGAAAATACAAAAGCTGATGAATACTTACTACGCTGGTAGCTAGCTGCACTATCATTGGCCAGGTCCACGCCACTCTGAATCTCTTCTTTTGTCAGTGGCTCCCCAGGGGCATTCTTGAAAAACCATTGATGACATGTACTTTAGGAAAATCTACACTCAACTGGATTTTCCATGATATGTATAAACTGTAACTACCATTTCTTTCCAATTCTGTATGTGTAGACACAAAAACAGGGCTTTGTTCAGCCAGTCTCTCCTGCAATCTTGTGACCAATAAGAACGAGTAAGTGAGGCACTGACCTGGTCTTTGCTTTCTCGGTCTGCCATCAACTGCTTGAGATACCAGCTCTTGTTTGATAACTGCAGATTACGCAGGCTTAGAGCTGGTGATCGAAGGGCATCATAGAGTCTGTCCTCATCACCACCCAGCAGGGCTTGTTCTGTTAAGCCCAGGGCATTTGACACTGATAGACAGAGTAGTAGATATTGTTTGACAAGTTCTGGCATGGTGACACACCAAAATCACTTACAGGTTACTCTAATTAATTGAATGAATGAATGAATGAATGAATAAGCAAGCAAACAAATAAATAAAAATTCAGAAGGTACTCACAGTTCACTTTGTTGATGTTGCCCTGGATCTCTGCCTGGGTGAGGAGCTCTTCATAAACATCTCTCTCACTCTCAGCATTTTCCCCTATCTGGAACAGGAACCACAAGACAGTGTAAGGTCATGCACCACTTACATCTGTTATGAGCTTCTAAGAACTGAATTTGCCTACACTTGGATTTATACTATATTTACTCTGGATAACAGCAAAACTGAAGTTCAGATGGGACCCAAGCTGATTTCAGAAAACAAGAGACATACGCGTTTCCTGGAATTGGCTACTTTCTCAGCTTTGGCTTGGAATAACATGTCTTGGTAGTGTTGGGCTGAACTCCCATCGATGTTGACAAGCATGGCATTTGGGTTTCGCAGCGCCATCAAGGTGCCCTCTGCCACTCTGTGATCAATGGCATCATTGATGGCAATCACAGCAGCATGCACTGGAGGGCGACAGAGAGGGTGTTCCCAATACCTTTTAGCCATTCATTATGGGAATTAATGTATAATGCTACTTCTGAACGAAACTGAAACCTAAATGGTCGTTTATTTTTCCGCAGGAATTCCCCACAATATATATTGTGGAACTTTCTTAATTTTTTGACCCCATTTGTGGTGTGCTGCTTTCAAGGCAGGAACCATGACCATGTCTACACCCAGCACTCACAAGCAGCTTCATCCACAGACAGCTCGTTGGCCAATATCCCACCAATCTTGCTGAAAGCTGGCATCTGAATGCCATACTTCTCCAGCTCACTCTTCATGTTATTGATTTCCTCCTCTGTGGAAACAAGGAACGTGTGAAAGGCAGGAAAGGAAAGAAATGGTGAGAAGGAAAGAAAACAGGCAGTGGAGAGAAAATGGAATGCTTTCAACATAATATTCTGTGTTTTTCTTTTTCATAGTAGTTGATATTTTAATGTCAGTTTAAGTTTCCCCAAAACTCGATCTTTAAGGCATTTGGGGCAAGAAAGCAGCTGTTTTTGTCACAAACATTCCCCAACCCTCAGTCAGGCAGGAAAAACCAGGAAAAACAAGTTACAGGAAATGTTCACACAATTGCTAATGCATTTCATGCTGCCTGTTATGACTCTGATCTCCATCCCTTCCATTTAACCCCTTCCTCTGCTTGCTGAGAGTCTATAGCACCCACCTTAAGTCGATGAAGAATGACTCATGAATGACTTGGTGCCAAGCTGTGCTCACCTGTGAAATCCACCTTGCCATACAGGTCCTGAATCTGAGGAGCTAGCCCAAGTTTGAACAGGTACAAGCTGCAGGGAAAGTAGACTGTTTTTAATGAGACCAGGGCATAAAATATTGGCCAATTTCTGATCTACAAGAGACCTGAGACCTTTTGATCTGTTTCAAAAGGTGTTGTTTTATATTAACAGCAAGGTCTAGAGAGATGAAAACAGTATACTGCCACAGTGGTTATTATACCTATGGAGTCCTATGAGTGTGAAACACTACTCTGTTCTAATATTTTTGTTCCAATCAAAGCACTAACTGTTAGTTTGAGATTTGGGGCCAGAGATGAGCTGTCCCTATGCCCAGTTTCTGGAGATTTGCTCCTCTCCAGAGGCTTCTTGAATAGAAGACTAGTAGTCAGATGTTGAAGAATCGTGCTTTGCTTCTCCTATTAAATGTACATTTTAAGTGAAAATAGAATTAGTGTTTTGCACATTGTGCTTTTAACTTTTCTGCCAAACACTGCTGCACAACTAGAGAAAACCATTGAACTCCTGATTCAAACATGGAGAGCCCTAAAACTAAATACATTTGATACAAGTGAATATATATATATATATATATATATATATATATATATATATATAAAACTGAGACCGTTACTGCTGATATTTGGAAAGCTTATGGTTGGAGGAAACTGCTGGATCAATGAAAGAAAATTTCGTTTCCATAGCAACAGACATGGCACCTGAGAGCATGGATGCAGTAGATACAGCGAGGCATGTTCTTCCGATCGTAGATGTCCGTTGTCTCAGGGTAGAAAATCTTGAAGGAAGAAAGAGGAACATAAGGTTCCTGGTTTAGTAGTTAGGCCCCTGGGTGCTTGTTGTACTGGGTTGCCTGGGTTTAGACTTCCCACCACCAGAGCACTATCCTTACTACATTATCACCTGTCACAGTTTTTTTTTTTTTTTGTTTGACTTTTGTTTTCACAAGCCACATCTGTCTGGGTCCCATGAGCTAAAACTCACCTTGGGCAGCCCTTTCTCTGTCATGGCATTCAACCACTGGATCACATTGTCTGTGTGTCTGAAATGAAGTCCTGTGGCCTACAAGGCAAAGACCCAAAAGAAGAGTCAAGATTTATTCAGAAAATAAACCACAAATACAAAGGATTAGCAATCACAATCAAACATCAGAAACTGCTTCATGTCTTGGTGGTATAGGCTTTCACTTTTCACCTTGTAGCGTGTCTGCTCACGGTCATAGATCTTTTTGAGGGACACAACATTGGGGGCAAAAAAGTGGCCCAGTTTGGCTAAGTACACTCCATTGCGCAGCCCCTCCTCTAGCTCTGTGGTGGGCGGTAGCTCCTCATCCAGACAGGCCTCCATCCACCTGAAGAAGAGCAAGTGTCAGGGAGAAATCACTAGAAAGTACAGGACAGTTCTTTGCCCTTTAGACTTTGACATTCTTCTGTTCAAAACACATTTAGTCAAATAGTTAATCGAATGCTTTTTCCTGTGTGGAATGCACTCATTTACCTACAGTCATATAGTCATCACCTGAGAAAAACATTTTTTTAAATTAATACATCTCATTCTAATTATGGTAATAAGCTTGCAGCGATTGATGAAGGTTTAAAAAGGCAACTGACTGAATTTTTTTAAAAAACAGAAATTAAAAGTTAATTTGGTATTGTACAACTCAATGACAAAACAATACTTTCCCCTCTTATCACAGATGCTTGATAACATACAAATGTAGATTGAAAGAACAAAATGTGTTGCTTAACTACACAGCGGTTGAATGAAGTTCAAAACAGGATGTATAAAGCTTTGAGTAATTTAGGAGAAAAAGAATGTGCCTAATTTGCCCTCAAGTTTCAATCTTTGTCAGATCTAGTGTCCACTCACACACAAACACAGACAGTTCATAAACTGAAATTGAGCTTGCTAGAATGTAGCAGCAGGTCTACTTCTCCTATGACATGGGGAAGTTCAGTACTTGTGGTAAAAACATGAAATGGTCACATATCAGAGTGGGTTATGGAAAGTGTCTACATCTTGGAGTCCAACTGCCAGGTCTGAGGACATTACCCTTCTGACTGTGAGTCAAAGGGACAGCATGTAAAGGGACTGTAATTAGGAGCTACTAATGCAGAAAGGGGTGGAGCTGCTTAGCACAAAAAAGGTATGAACTCCAGACACATTCTGCACATAGCAAAAGTCAGAGATCTGCAGTGCACTTTTCAAACTCCAAGCTATGCTGGACCATAGAGTACTCTAGATAACAATCACACTAAAATTTAGAATTACATTTGAACTGGTGGGCCAATATTTTACCAACACTTTTGTCCAAGTTGACTTACAGTGTCAGGTTTATGTAGTAAGCTGCTTGCAATCATTTATCCATCAATACAGCTGAGAATTTAATGGCCAAATCCAACATTAGCACCTTAATAAAGGGTACTATAGCAGGAAGGGGATTTGAGCCCAGGACCTTCAGTTGGAAGGGAATGGATCTCACCTACAAATATTATAACAAGAAGAGCAATCAAGTAGGTGATGACAGATTCGCATCTCTGGCCCAGTAAAACATGTGGGAAAGGGTTAGGTTAATAAGTTTTCCGATATCATATGCTTTAAGTTAAATTATATAAATTCCAATAATTGGCAAATATGCTGCATGTGTTAAAAGATTTCTGGGTTCTTTCTATATTTTTATTTTCCTTTGGCAAGTTTGCCAAAGATTATTTCACTTTTCAGCTGAAATATACCTATGAATCCAAAACTCCAAAAGATCACCCCTTGCTGGCTTACATGTTATTCAGATCCATAAATTGGAATGCTAAATGGAAAGACTGAAAAATACAGTGTTGGAAGAATGGGATGATGGAAATTCTTTCAAACCATTTTCAACGATGTTAGCGGCTGGTCTCTACCATGAATATTCTGTTCTCACCCTGGCCACTGAGCAGGCTGACCAGGAGCCCCTGCCTTGACGCTGGCATACTCTTACACTAGTTTCTACCTTCATTTATGGCAAAACACTGACATACTCTCTCTCACACAGCAGCGCACACACGTGCACACACACACACACACACACACACACACACCACGTCTTTACAAAAGCCCCCCCTAAAAAAGTTCCCTGGACTGGATGAATGGGTAGAGTAGGTGCCTTAGAAACACATCTGCCTTTCATTCTGGGGAGAGAAATGCCACTGGTAGAATTTAATACCCCACCCAACCAATTACATACACGCCCTGTAAATAAACATTGAGTCTCATTATAAAGTCTTTCCATCTGAAATGTGGATACATGAGAAACACGTCAAAACGAATCAAGTTGTGATCAACCGCTAAAAACACTGCTGGGCTAAATAAGTACACAGGCACTATGGCAGAGATCGTAACACATTGCTGCTGCTTCTGAGGCAGAACAGAGGCAGCTCAGAGCTCACGCCTCCAGTATGTGTCACAGGAAAGAAACAATCTGGGCGGGTCGGAGGTCACTCCAATAGGAAGGGGCTGCTGATGGGGGTGTGCCACTTCAGGAAGCAGCGAAGAGCTCTGTGACAGTGTTACAACATACCACAGCAACCTTGTTAGAGAGGTACTCTGAAATTGCACCCATTTTCTACCTCCACTCTTTCAAAAGAAAGACCCTCCCTGGCTGTCAAAAACACAGGACTCACTCTCTGCTACACTTCCCACTAGCTCAAACTTAAGCATTGAATCCAGTTTTTCAGAGCTCTGTGCAAGTTTGAACTGGTCCTGGGGCCCAACTGTAACGAAAACACACAAAACTGGCTAATTCAGTGAGTGCCAAGCAGCAGTTATGAATCAAGAGGAATATGTAGGCACTTTAACGAGTGCCCCCTTGTCTCTCGCCCACGCACAATCTGTTTCCTGTTCAAAGCGATGCTGTCATGATACGTCAAATGCCACAAATGCAGGAAAGGATGTCAGTAGGGAGGGAGCACGGGGAACAGAGAGCTCAGAAATAACTAAGCCAAAAAAAAAAAATTTGTAAGTTAGTGTTGATGTTGCCCCATCTGTGGGTATGTATGAGAAGCAATATTTGCACCAGCTTTATACTAAATAAGTATGAAGCAAATCAGTGATCAGCGCACTTGAATAATGTAAAGAGCAATATACTGTAAATCACTGCATATCCCTGCTTGTCTTCCTCCAATGCCCCAGTCTCCTCTTTTCAGCAAATCAGAGCCAATGTCTCATTAAAACAGGAGCCTGTGATCAAAGGGCAGCATTGTGCAAGAGCAGCCATATGGAAGTAAGTGGAAGAGATGAGATTGAGTAAATGATTTAAGCCAAACCTCAAATGAATCTCATCACAACTGTACTCTCTGGAAAGCTCTGTTGTTGGTAAAGAATGGAGGGAGCGAACAAGTCTGCTGACAACCCATCCAAAACCCATCCCATGCCATTACATGCTTTGCTGCCATGCTGGAATCCGGTCCTGGGCGACCTTTCTGAATCAGTGTGAGATCTCATGTCAAACTCAAACTGCCAAGCTTTCCCAAGCATACAGTGCTAATACAGGACCAGCCAATACTGGGGTGTCTAGTGGAATATATGTTTCCTGTAGAAAGATATGGGTATGATGCCATCTGCAAACTCCAAGTGACCAGATAATGTTACTAGTAATTGAAAACAATATTACGCGATTACGATTTGCAAGGAAACGTGTTCTTCTCCGTTCAGGAGAGAGGTTCTCACAATATTGTTATTGCAAGTGTCAAGCAACCAAATATTTAATGAGCAATAAAATGGAAAACCACAGCTATTCAATAGACCACAGACATAGATGACATTTGTCCTAGGTAATTCAGGCATGTATTTCTTTTTTCTACTGTGCCAACACTTTCAAAAAACCTCCTTCAACCGTTGGGCTAACAGAGTCTTCTCTAGAACCCAGATGGAACTTGAGGGCAAGATGAAGCACAGACCACATAACAGTATCTTAAGCCTCAGGGTGACAGTTAAATCTTATTGAACACCAGCTGTCTGTGCTATACACAATATTTGCTGTAGCAGCATCTTCCAAGTGAGGGCCAAAAGGGGACAGTAAGACACATGGACCTTTCTGATTTATAATATTACCTCTTTCTAGTCTACTGCAACCCCACTGGTGTGAAACTGTAGTGTACCTCAAACCTACTTTTCGCCAATTGCTCCAAAGTATTGTTTTCCCTAAATTTCCTGAGGCATATGATTACTAGAAGAAAGCCTGTGGTCCAAAGCAGTGGAACCCACTGTTTCCACAAAAGTCTATTTATCCAAAAATTTTCCCATCTACAGATGTCCAAAAACACACACACTGCAAAGAATCATTTCACTTTCTTTTCTGCATATAAAAACAACATATCAAAGATACCTGACTAGGCCATCAACCATATCACACAAGCCTTTGGACAGCTGGCTCTGTGTCATGCAGCAGAGATGCAGTCCACTCCTTCCAGCTCACATTTTGATCTTATTCACACACTAAAAGAAGCACTTCAGATTCCTTGTATATAGAGTGCAACAGGTACAATGAGAACTGGGCTTTCAAAATGCTTGTACTATTTACTGCCAGATAAGATGGAGTATAGATCCCAGAAACGGCACTGGCTGCATTGTGTTGTGATTGTTTGGCAGCCAAACACAGAACCCCCCATGTACTCTCATTCCTGTAATGCTAGGTTTGAGACAAATTGTTTTTTTTTTTTTATTTTTACACACATGACAAGTTACTGTAAGACTATAATCCTAATACTGACAAGAGCGTAGGCAGAATTTGTCCACTGTTTTCTACACTCAGTAATATGCGGGTTTCTCTGCTCTGTTGCTGGATGATACTTTGCAGCATAGAAAATGGGATAACTGGGTGCTTAATAATGGCTGCTGGACAGCTGAGAAAGAGCAGACAGCACACACAACCCAGAGAAGAGCAGCTCACACTGGACACTATGAGAACAGTGATTTAAACAAAGGACAATATACAGAGAGAAACAGGTGGACAAGGTGTAGTAATAACAAACCAGTTGGACTCAGTCAGCCTCAGAATTAACATAGGATGGAGATGATGCTTCTGGAAACCAATAAGCCAGGAAGAAGATAGCTTAGGCAGCACGAGATCAAAATGACAGCATTCCCAACCTACCATCGTCTACCACACTGTTCTAACAACATCCAATAAGGCCCAAAGAGATAAGACTGCTCTTCTGTGCACAATTAGCAAAACCATTTAGTTGATGTCTCTGTCCCAGGTAACTTAGTTCTATACATTAAGCAACCCATAACTATTTACCTATTTATAAAGCTTTGCATTTTTTTGCTTTATTTTTATCTTCACCATGGGCTCTCAAACCCAGCATTTTCCATTTGGAAGGCAAACACCGCCAACCATTATACTACATGCTACACAAATAAAGGCGTTAGCATGTCAGTGACATTCATTGCCCCAGGGTATTCAATGCTTAATGTTGAGTAAGAGTAAAGAGGAACAAGGGAAACACAAAAGCTGCAAAATTTTATTAATACAGATTAATCAGCAGTTTTAGATTTAAATAGTTTATTTACAGAAAAAATAAGAGTCTCACAACACATGCACAGTCATGTTTCAACAAGTCTAATACAGGGCATGAGAAAGAATAAACCACCAACAGCACTCAGAGCAAAGGAACACCCAAATGTTCAGTAGTCAAATGTTTGCTCACCCCTTCTGATACTACGAAAATCTACAACGAATAAAACGGAACCATCTTTGAAAGACATATCTCCAGCAATGGAAAGTGGACAAGATATCATGACCTAGTTTGCATCTCATTATAGAATACGGCTGACAGACAAGTGGAACCCCGTGTCAACTGTGTGAATGTCTGTGACCCTCTGGCAGTTTGCATCAGCTGCACATTAAACATGGCTGAGATGAACCGCAGAGAGCACCTGACCAGGCCTGTAAGCGCAAACTGCAGATTTTTTCTTTAAAGGAGCAGCCATTATTAGACAAATACATCATGTTGAAGAAGATGTCAGTCATACTGATAAAGGATTAAACACATTCCATCAACAGACTTTTCCCCAACTGAGCAGCAATACCACTTGTACTGTGGAAGTCCTACATATACACCAAGAAACAAGATTTTGGTGGGGACCGAAACGTTCGGGTCCAGCAATTTTGGGGCTTCTCAGGAAGATGTCAGCACTCTGAGGTCCCTGATAGCAAGAACCCAAATAAAATGGCCCTTGTGCAGCAACACACAAGTGAGTGTCCACATAGCCCACAAACACACACACATGCATGCACGCACACATACCGGAACCCATCACCATGGCTACCTGGTATTTCTACAGCAACAGTGGGAGATACTGAGATCAACATGGTCTGACTCACTTCCTGCTTCACTCCTCTCTGACTGTCTAGTGAAGCTCATGAGAGAAGGAAATGCATGCAGTAATACACTAAAATTACACGCAGAAAAAAGATGATCAAAATGCAAGAAATTGATTTGGTTGTCAACTCCTAACACTAAGCAGAATTAAGCATGTTTCAGCTATAGAACTATAATTCCATCATAGGAGCAACAGAAAGTTAAACTGTGGTTTTGCTGTTTCATTGAGGAAAAACCTCTAGCATCAATCTGAAAAACACTATATCAGCAACATAGGAGGGATCATTCATGTGAAAGAATACAAAGAGACTGATGCAAAAAGGAGCTGTGTACAAGCACTAAACTTAGGTAAAGATCAGTGGGAAGAAAATAACTGAAATAAAGATGCAATCTAGCAAGTAGACTTTTTTGATTGAAGAAAATGTTTAACAATACAAAAGAAAAAACTGCACTGCAAAAGGATTCAACAGGGAAATTCATTACTTCCACTAAGAAATTAATTGCTTAGGTAGAGTGTAACGTATACACACCAGCCTGTCAGGACCAGGATAAAGGACCACTTTAATAAAGAAATAAATGACAAACCATGCATTGTGCTTAACAGGTAAATCGTTCCAAATGCAAGGAATCGCTGGCAACTACAGATCCAAGTTCCTGGACAACTGTCTGCACCAAACACATTCAGAGAAAATGCAGTTCCTCCCTTAAACTATTTTGTTTTGATTAAAAATGCATTCATTTTTCACACGGTCTTTCTCTCGTCCGTGCAAGGTGTTCACGGCAAATGACAAATACTGGCACTCAAGCAAATGCATGTAAATGAGTGATCGTGCACACGGCACAGATGATACAACAGCCACAGAGGATTTTGTCACAGCTTTTAAAAAAAAAAAAAAAAAAAACACTAAACTTCATCATGACATTAAGCAACTCCTAAGAGAAGTGAATGTCACACACAAGGCTGCAGTGACCACCAAAATGTGGAGAACCAGGTTCTTTGGGTGGGAGGGTGGGGCTGCATCTGGTTTATTGTTAATAAGAGTATAATTAAGGGGCAGTAATAACTTTAACAACAGTCCAATAAGTAGGTATTTCTGCACAACTGCACAGGGCTAGGAGTCTTACCGCTTGGCCTCCTCCAGGTGGCAAAGATACTCATACGCCATGTTCTGCTGCCGTCGCTCATCCATCTCCTCTGCAGTGAGGCGTTCCACTCCGTCCAAAACCGCTGGTGGAAAACCACAGAACACAGGGTAAGTACTACCAAGCAGAGTGCGTCCACCATGATGAGAGACTACCAAAATCCCACCTTGCACAGTCAGAGGAGTGAGACGTTGTCACAGTAAAATATTAAGCCAAGCCATGCCATATTAAGCCAGGGCACATCTCTGGGCTGCCTCCACTTTTGTTGCTGCAATATTTAACTTCCTATTTCTGGTCCTATCGTGGAGAAATGTTCCCAGCTGCTTTTGGATCACAGCATGTAACAAACACACTTTTTAGATTACAGAACCAGGCCCCTTGGCTTTTGCCCCATATTCCGTGAACAGAGGTGATTCACAAGGGCCTATTGAAAGCTTGCAGGATGTTTATCGGCCCTTTATTCACTGCACTCAGAGAAAAGTGGGCCTTGATTCTCCAATGAATTCTGGAATTATTGTCATTGCATATCAATCTGAGCTCAAGGAGAAACATAATTACATAAAGATTTAAATCAAATAAAGACTAATCTGGGATTTAATATCTGAAGGGGGAAGTTCCCACCAAGAAGTTTACAGCAACCTTATTTGTGCTACTGTAATACCTGAGTTAACACAGTTGTACAGACACAAATAAGTTCATGAATTAGAATGTGCATACCTGTTTTCAGCAACTGCAATCTGTAACTGACAAAAGCTTAAATGTTTAGATAAAATTTTATAATTTGGTAGTGACATAGTTTAGATGAAACATCTCTAGTTTAATGACCAGTGGGTCATTAATGTTACCATCTTCCTGTGTCATGTCAACATTTATAAAACCAAAAATGGCATAGACAGGATAGCCTGTAGTGTAGAGATTAGTACCATCTCTTATCAGACTGAAGTACTCAGTTTGGATCCCCTTTCTGCTATGGTGTATTTGTACTTATCCTGAATGTATATGGTAAGAATCTGCTAAATGAATAAATAAAGATCTAAGAACATCCTGCTACACAAATGAGCAGATCACTAAAGCTGACCAACATTGTACATCAGCGTTGACAAATGTGTCAGTTAAATAAAGGTTAATAATGACACGCAGAATGAGAAGTACAGTTAAGTCAATTTGAAAGTCAAACATAAGTAAAAAAATCTAATGTTCTTGAGTAAACAAAAAAAAAATAGCTACAGTCATTACAGGTCTATGGCTGAATTCCCACCCTTTGGCCCAACACAGGTGACGGAAGCACTGTTCCAAACTTCAATTATAAGCAAATAATTAGCTTTCAGGTTAAATAAAAAATAAGGAAAAAAAGCCTTTTCAGTCGTTTCCCCTTCCTATACTATTCAAATTAAGACATACACCTCCCTAAGTGTTTCCAACCTGAATGGAGCCCTGAAAACCACTGAAGAAAATAAGATCAAAAAGAAATAAAAACATAAGACCTATAGAAAGTCTTAAAACAGTTAAAACACCTAGACCTGTGTTGAAGGACACAGAGGGGACAATGCTTCCACGTGTGACCCACACCTGCTCCACAGCGCTCTTGGGCGATGCACATCGTTTACCATACGGCAGGACCAGGGCCCATATAGTGCACATGCACGAAAATGTCAGTTTTGGGAATAATTACAATCGTCATTTTCTTCATCAACAACAGCAAGGCTGTGCAGCGGGATGGAGGTGAGGTGGCGTCTTCTACTCGCTCTCTGAGCTGCAGATCCCCACAGCTCAGAAGAGCAGTAAGTCACTGAGTTTTACCACAGTACTAGAGAACCCGTTTAGACTCTGTTTGGGGGTCATTTTCACGAGGGCACCGGTGCATGGAGCTCTGCGGGCTCATGGGTGTGGAACACGGAAGTGTGCAGAGCTCCACGCGCCACTCGGCGCGCGAAGGAACACTTTCATAAAATAACGTCTTCACAGGAATCTCGGACACTGCTGAGCAGAGAGCAGTATGCCAAACACCGCTTTTAAAGCGTTTTTGCTAGTTTTTGTTCTGTTCGTTGCTCAGTTTAGTACGCACCCGAAGACGCGCTCGAACAACAAGTCAGAAAAGGGAGGGTTTTTTTGCGTTACTTACAGCCGTACCGCGGCCGGCACCCATCTGCTTCGTCTGAGGTGGACATTCTCAAACTAGATCCAGTCAGAACCCCAGAAACAACAGTTTTTCTGCAACTTCACCGCTCCTTTTTTATTCTTGCTTCAGTCCCGCTTTTCTTAAAAGGTTGGAGAAAGTTTTCGTCCAAGCAGGCACCTATAGGCCCCTTGACTCTTCTTCCCAGCGTCTGCTAAGTCGGGCGTTTTTTCTGCTCCTGGTTGCTCGATGATGTCACAGGGTGTGTTCGCGTTCTCTTGCTGGCCCGAAGAATGCACTCAGGAAACACCCACTGGCCGCGCGCGGCGCGCCCCCTGCCGGCAGCAGCACCTTCTCAATAATAATGATAATAATAGTAATAATAATAATAATAATAATAGTAATAGTAAAGTAAGCGGTTACTAATGAAGGATGGATAGAAACGAATTGTAACATAAATGATAAACACTAATACATGTTCAAAATAATACTTGCAAAAACACAAATGATACTTGTTTTTGTTAATTTTCTTGGGCACGTTAGCTTCCGAATTTATTTAACTCAGAGCTGAGTACGTCTTCCACAATTTATATACGTAACACTTGGCAATATAAATTATATAGATCCATCCTTAGTTTGCCTATGCTGAGAGTGAGACGCTAAAGTGTTGCTCTCCAGTTCCGTTCACAGGCGTTATTCAGATAAGGAACTCATTTTTATATATTTCTTCCTCTGAATACTAAATTAAACGAACGCAAATACCACTGCACTATAATGCATTCTGAAAATTTCTCATTCTTCAACTAGTAGAAATGATGCTAAAAATGATTTTGTTCTTAAATTAGACACTTGTGTAGATTAGTACCACCAACACTTTACCACTGATACTTAAAAGAATGAATTACAAATACTTAGAGGAATTATTTCTGAAGTAATATTAATTATGGGCATAATTAAAGAAATTGTGAAATACTGCACCAGACACATGGCTTTGGAGTACCAGAATGAGCCAGGCTTTATTGATAGTTGCTAGACAGGTGTTTTGGTCAGTAACAGAGGGGTACCGGTGAGATAAACTTTCTATTGACCAGAAAAGAGTAACAGTTCATAATCAGAGCAATAACAAATCCCTCTTTGATGAAGGTGTCTCATTTATTAGTAAGTAAATAAATAGGCATTGGTCAAATTAGCTGTCAGAATTGACACGAATAACCCATAAGGACTGTTCAGGAGCCTCTCCAGAGATAAACTCCAGCTTCAGCATATTGAATATGAAATTGATAACAACAAATAACATAAATCTTTATTATGCGTGAGTAGAAACATAAAATGTTACGTTTCACTGAATTTCTACACAGAATACACTGTCATGGTTGAGAGTTTGTCAAAGTGTGTAGGGGGATTGTAATCTAAAGTAAAAGTGCAACAGAACGTGATATTTAATATGTCCGGAGCATGCAGTGTTCACCAGAGACTCATTAACAATAGTCCTGACAGCTTATGAGTCCTGGGCGGGGCCAGGCTGTTTGTAATGGTGGGCTTGGCTTTATAACACACTCTGATAATTTGGCCATTTTGCTCTTGGTCTTTATCACATGCAACAGCAGCCTGGCTGGCTAAAGACCAGTTAGAGAACAGTTTGAGAAACAAGCCACCTCCACAGGAGACAGAAACGTGTGTGGACACCATGCAGGGCTTGCGGATGCTGTTGGCCTTGCTGTGTGTCAGTCTGCTGTTCGTCCCAAGCTGCGGACAGACATCCAGGGAGGTGTCTGTGTCGGCAGAGGAGGTTGGAGGGAAAAAGACAGGCTCGTCCATGGAACGAGAGCTGGTAACTTCACTGCCAATCCATCAATTCACTAACTGTTTTATAAATTGAACTATGCTCATTTCACAATAGACTAAACCAGAATTATTAGTAGCAAAAATACAGGTGTCTTATACTATGGTCTTACACTATGCTGTTCTTTATATATTTATAGATTTACATTTATTTTTATTCATTTAGTTGACACTTCTCTACAGTGACTTATAATGATTTGCCCATTTATACAGCTATATAATTTTTACTGGAGCAATTTAGGATAAGTATCTTGTTCAAGAATATTACATCTGGAAGTGGCGTGTTTTGGAATACTGTATATTAGTATTTGCGATATAATATGTACAGTACTAGGGAGTGGTGTAACAGCTTGTTAAATATTAGATGGCAGAATTAAAATATTAGCATCAGTACTGTCCAAATATTGAGGGCACATCTCCTCTTTTATATAGGGACAGTAAATAGTATTTTTAGTGTATGCCTGTATGGATTTTACTTATATATAATTCAAATTTATATTTAAATTAGTTACTATGAACATCCTATGTTTAGACATTGACGTATGTGGAAGATGAGTGTAGGACCAATATGAGCATCAAAATGTTTATTTACTGCATATATTCTTGAAAAAACTGATGGATAAAAATTCACGAGTCACAGCATCCTGAAAAAGGAAAGTTTAATGGTGTACTGAGGGTTTCCCTGTGGCTCACAGGTTGAAGCTTTGGAGGAGATCCTGGGAAAGTTTGAGAACAGAGTGGCAGAGAAAAGAGGGAGCATCCCAATGGTTAGTCTGTAAAACAACACCAATACATAACACAAATCCAAATTTTTCCTTTTTTTTCTGTTATATAATAAGTAAAGCTCTTCTGTGATTTTACAGTACAATATACTGTACCTACTTTTAACAGGTGAACACAAATATATGAATGTATACTCTGAACAGCTGCAGTTAATCTGAATATCTTTATCAGCAAGTTTGCAATGAAGTAGGATGACCACGAGTCAAAGCAAAGTATAATTCATACAAATTATATTTTCAAAACACAAACACCCTTCTTTTAACTTTTTAATTATTTTTGACTGTTTTTGTTATGTGGTTTTAAAATGAACTAAGTTCATTAATAATAATAAATAATATAATACCAATAATAGTGGTGGTATTAAGACTGTACGCTTTGTATTGGCTGTACTCCTCCCTGTACTCCTCTGTCATGCAGTGCAGAAGGGGTGAGCGCTGTGCTGTGAAACTGGGCCCACGCATTGGGAAGCTCTGTGATTGTGGAAGAGGAAGCAACTGCAATTTTTTTCTCCTTAAGTGCATCTAGTATCTGTACTAGTACTTTTTTCAGCAAGGAACACCACAGCATTATGCATGCTACACGAAAGAAACATTATCGTATCGCAGTACCAACACAACCACCTGTGCAAAGGTCTGCCCATTAATAAATTTGTGTGTGTTACAGCTAAGCAGTGTGATACAATAATTTATCTTAATTGTCTGTTAACCGCTTGCTGCTAGGAAACAATATTTAAATGCAAATTAATACCCATTTCGGTGTGGATTCACTGACACAATTAAAATTATTAACTTCAACAAACTTTGGTTCAGACTCTTTATTTTCGCATCAGAATTGTTTTGTGGTGATATGTGTTCAGGGAAACCTTATTTGACAGTGAGTATATTATCTGACTAACTTAGTTTGTCTTTCAGCTCCACTTAATAAAACCCATATTATTACACAGCCACCCTACATATAAACTAAAATTGACAGTCTCCTCTATTTCAGTTGTGTGTCTTTGCAAACTGTTGGTGACCCAGAGCAGACACAGGTCCTCTGTTTCCATGAAATCTCCTCTTGTTCCTTCTTTGACATCTGGTGTCAGTCTTCAGGAGATAATAAATAAACTACAATAAATCACAAACAGTCAGCTGTGGGTTTGTATTATAAAGTCTTAAGAGAGTATGTGAAAAAAGTCATTAGATAATTAGACCATATAAAGATAAAACTGAAGACAAAAACCACTTTGATGAAATACTTTAAGCAATAAATTCAGTTCGCACCTGAACATATGGGTGAATAATGAAATAAATAGATGAACAACAGTGGATTAAAATGTTTTGGAGAGACCACTCAGGGCCATGGTGGTCAGCCCCGGAGGCATAGGGTCCTGAATGGGAATGGAACTTCATCACAGGGCACTTACTCGCTCACACTTACAAACCCTACATGCAATTTAGAGTCACCCATTGACCTGAAACACAGCTCTCCAGACCATGGAAGGAAACCAGAGAATTCAGAGGAGACCTGTGTGAACATAGGAAAAACATGAAGCCTCCACACAAACTGAAACAAACATGAGCCTTAAGCCCCCAAGATATGAAGAAGCACTACCGGCTGTGCAACAGTGCCACCTCATATACACAAACCATATGTTAAACTCTAATAGTATTACTGTTATCTCATGTATGAACAGGCTTCTCATCCACGATGCACTCTGCTTTAGCCTAGTACCCCATGCTTCCAGACCACCACAACTTTGACAAGTGGATTAGGAAACTGATTGAATGCTAAATGATGAATTCATATTTTCCTTTGTATTTTTATTTAATTAAAAAAAAAAAGTAATAAAAATTTTATCAAGTGAAAATTATCAGGTCAATTTCTATTAACTTACAACGCTGCCACAGATCAGTTGCGCACACTTTCTAAAACAACAGATAATTGCATGTACAAAATCTATGCAGCATATAATATCTAGTTTAAAGTTTTTCATAGACGGTCCTGCCTTTTTTGCCAGAGGAGCACTGACTAGACCCCTTTATCCAGGATATCTATGTACAGAAAGAAATGTAGGAACCTGATCATATTTTAAACTACACAAATCTTTTACCTACATAGTCACCTAGAACACAGTACCCTTGGGGAAGCTGTGAGTCACAAAGTCCATCAGAAAAATCACAAAAAGGCACATTGCAACTCAGTGCTTTGCTATTAAAGGATTGTGAGTAAAACATTTCGATTTGTCCTAAAAGCACTAAAGCAAGGAAATGAATAGTAACGGTTTGTTTTGTCCTGTTCGATGTACCAGTCACCAATGGACAATGAACAGCAAAAAAGTTCTGGAAGAATAAAACCCAATGGTCCATTAAGGTTAATCTAACAATAAAGATCTGGGAAAAATTAAGGGAAAGCTATAGCTTTATGTGTGAGAGTATTACCTTATTGCCATACGGAGTGTAGCATTATAACCATTCAAATTTTCTTCACCATTGTTAACTTGCTGCACAATGTGCCTGCATCCCAGAAAACACCTTGGAATTGCCTGTGTTCTTGATGTAAACTCTCTGACCTTTCTGGAGCACATTATCATTATATTAAAGCCAGGAGTGTGGTTTGACATGTTATTAAGCAGCCCACAGAATGCAAGTCTTTCCAGTTGTTTAATTGTGGCCAACTTGAAGTGAAACAGTGGTACTGCTATTCCTCTGTGGACTCGGTGTCTGAAACAGCTCCGTTCTGCCTTGTTGCTAAACCATTACGCTAGGAGCTCCCTAAATGGGACTTATTATGTAAGAGCTCACAGCAGGACACACATATACACAAGCAGCTGTGTATACTTTCAGCTGTCATCCCCCTGGCCTGGGCCTGGGGGGGGCCTGTGCTCAAAGGCAACATCCACCACAATTTAACACTCTCTCTATCCGGCCATGGGGTGTTAGGGCTTTCCAGCACCTTTGTCTCCAAAGTCATCTGCCACCCTTCTGTCGCCTGGCAGAGAGACTGTTGGACACCAACGGATCAAGATAACTGGTGTTGATGGTGAGACTAGTTCTACTGTACCTGTACATTCAAACTTAGCCTAAAGAAAGGTATTACATAAAAAAATAGCCTTTTTCCCCACAATGACCAGTTGAAGTGTAATGAGAATGAGAAACTAAAAGAAAAAATAACTGCTCCCATAAATAAAACAGGAAGAGAAGTGCGTTATCATTATGCAGTATTAGAAGGAACAAGGTGACACATGACAGGACATAGTATTAATGAGCAGGTGTGTGTGTTAGGTGGGTGTTAATATGTCATCAACAAAAAATACATCTGACAATATCCTAAACTTCAGGGATGAATTTTAAGTGGACACAATGTGCCCTTGACAGCAGTTAATAAAAAGTAGTGATAACAGAGAGTGTTAAAAAGCAAATTACTGCAATGTATGTTACTAGGAGGGTAATTTATTTACTGCAGATATTTTGAAAGATAGCATCTTAAAATTAAGATTTTACTAAGAACTCATAGCAAATGTGAATGACATGTAACCCCACAACATATATTTAAATGCACATTAGCTGGTCACATTCAGTAGGAGTCCATAAGTGGAAGACTACTAACAGACTGCAAGACTCTAAGGGCAATACTCTTGTTAAAAATACAGAAATCAATGTAATGGTCTATACTGCCCTCCATCCCAGAGAAATGCAAACTCTGGCGAAGGTTTTAATTTGTTCCCCAAGGCACTGCAGTGGAAAACCCAACAGAAATGAAACCTGTTGCTATCCTTATCACTCTGGCGTGTGTGGATAGGCAGAGAGCCACAAGTCATCAGCAGTCTGCATGAACAGTGATGGAGTAAGCTCTAGAGTCTCTGTCAAGAGTCAATTACTCAAATGTTTTGGTTATTGCATTTGTAAGTAGAACATCTTTTTCTCTGATCAAAGGATTTGTTCATTTTAGCACAAAAACAGCCATTAAACCTAAACAACTCCATGGCTCCATGGTCCATTAAAATCACAGATTTGTCTATGCATTTATAAGAACTGTATAATTTAGGTAATGTAGCTATTAGCATTCAGCACTAATTCTGGAAAAGATTTGTTAATCATGTTTTAATGTAATTGTCTTCAATTAAAACATATAATAATCTTTTCTTCAAATAATCATATTAAATAAACACATAAATTATTAATCAAAATAGTCACATTGTTTAATGGAAAGGGTAATTGTCCGAGGGAATTTATAACACTACAAAGCTAAATGCCTGTCAGTTTTTTATAAATGTATACACTGCTTAAAGACATAGTCTTTATGCGTGGGTTTAGTCTCTCGCTGTGGCACAAAAATAAGTGTTCCATTTGCAGCACCAACAGGGTAAATTTCTCTCTACAAATGCAGATGATGCAAAAATTCCCAGGAAAACTACTCCAAAAATACCTGAGGCCTTTCAGATTTAAATAATTTTCTGTTATGTCTCACACCACCAAATGTTAAATTGTAATAGAAAAGAGAATTTGGGAATTTACCCACAGGAAACTGCAACCAATAACCCTTCCAATAACCTCAAATAATTCTTACAACTGTTTAATTTTAATTAATAACAGCAAAATCATTTTCAGGGCATGAAAAATAACAATAAACCTAGATACACTGGCAGTCTAATAAAATCTTGGTAACTTTCACTCTTTTCACCTTTGCAAAATCATAATTTTGCTTAAAGGAATAAATACACAGATTGAACATTAGCTGTTGGACTTAACTGTGCATTGTCTATATAGTTATTTGCATTTTTATATGCATTTTGACATTTGTACACTCAAAAAGAAAATTTAACAAGATGATATATTATAGATTGGTAATTCATTCTATTTAAATATTTTATTATGTGAAACGGTTTCAGAAAGCGGTCGTCAGTGATTTGTGTGTGATACTACTGCCACACTGTGGCCAAGTTTTTACAGATATTAAGTTTTGTATTAATATGCAGTGAATATGAAATTCACACGTTTCCAAACACACACACACACACACACACACACACACACACACACACACACACACACTTAATAAACAAAAAAAAATCTGAACTTTTTTCTTGGGGATGTTTCCTGTTTGTTTCCAGAGATCAATGAGCTTGAGAGTTCAGTCTTGGCTTAGACACCCACCGCCAGCATCACCTTCATCCTCAATGAAATCTCAAACAGTTCTCTGACTATAAATAAGAAATAAACATAAAGACCCATAGCACAAACAACATTAAGAAAAAACACATGACATAAAAGATATGGTTGTGGACTACTCAGTAGCTGTGTTAAATGCTTAGTTTTTAATAGCAACAGCTTCCTTGTTTCATGATACAGTTTTATAATATAATAATATTGTACAAATCATCCATACATCCATTATCCTTAGCTGCCTTGTCTTTGTGGCACTGAGTCTATATTAAAGATACAATGTATTATATCAATTCCCTATCAAAATAGTTCCTGAATTAGTACCATATGTTGATCTAAAAATACATAAAATATAAATTATTATTTAAAAAATTACCTTTTCTGACTGCAGTGAGAACCACAATGTTACATAACAGCAGTTATGTACAGTTCAGGAGTTCAATATACAAGTATACAAGAACTTCCCAAACATCAGAGGACACTTTTTCAAGTAATGAGTACTGACTTTGTTTAATCAATGCCCTAGATTTCTTGCAAAACTTTTTTCTTTTTTTAATTTATTTATTTTTTAAACTGTTGTATGTTTTTCTGGGAATTAGACAAAATGAAACAAGAATGTCATTCTGTCAAGTGTATAACAATATAATCACATTCGTCTTCTTGGAATGTCTCCTTCAGCAGCTCTATGGAGCCCCTGCACCAGTGTACCTTTTCTTTCATTTAATAGACAATCTTAAATGTCATTGAACTTGCCTTTTCCAGTATCTGTGGTGTCCTTTTACCCGACAGAATAGGTACATCAGTGCTGTATTCGGTTACATTTACATTTCCACAACCACTTCCACTTCCTCTTGAGCTCACCCTAATGAAAAAAATCATTTTCTGTTTAAACGCAGTGACGTCAGTGCTGCCCCACCTCTCTTTGCAAACACATCACATACTGTATTGTATTCATTATACAACTATACACCCTTTGCTCTAGTGCAGGCTGGTAGATATATGCCTGTATAAAAGGTCACAGTAGTTGTTGCGTAACCCATTTATTATCTCTAATAAACCTCATTGTTTTCTGATATTCCATGACCTGGTCATCAATTGTATGGTTTACAATAGACAGTAAGAACCCTAGCACTGCACCTGGGGGTACTCTGGATTTTGTTTTTGACACAGGATTTGCTTTTGATATATAGTAGATAAGCATTATTAACCAGCCAAGGTTTTCCTCTCATCTTAACACAAATGACAACTCACAGTTCAAATAAATTTCACTGAATGTCCTCTGTACTTCCTCATTTGCATCTCTTATGAGCTCAGTATCGTGATTCTGCGGTATTATTCTCATCTGTATAAAACATCCAATGCTGACTTATTGCATAACCTATGTATTTAAGAGCATTGCTGTTAGCTCTGTAAACATTTTTGGCCTTGGCTTCCTCTGTCTTTGCTTTCCTGTATCTTCCAGGGTTTGCTCACCTCCTTGTTGCACGGCCACAACATTTAACTACACCGTATCATTGAATCACTGTTTCATGAAATTCTAACTTTCTGAATGAAAACAGATGAATGTGAAGAAGAAAACAATTCCTCATGTGCCTTTGGCTGGCTGGTATGGACTGATCTTGATTGCTGAAAGTCTGTCTACCAGGAAAGTCTTTTTATGTAACTGCTTTAGTTTCTCAAACATGTAAAAAAAAAAAAAAAAACAGAATACTCCAAATGGACATTCAAAGGTTAGGCAGCAATGACATTAAGGTTTTAATAATTCACTTAGCATTCATAATGTTCCTATGGGAATGCCCATAAATAAGGTACTCTCACAATAATTGTGTGCATTAACAGAAAGGAAATAAATCAATGAACAGTGTGAGTCACTAGAAATAATCAAGTGGACATTGTTTACAAAGAGTTAATAATTAATCATTTTATAATTACTTTGGGGGAAGCAATTGACCTGGAGAGTTGTTATTTCAAAAAATAAATGGCCATTGTCAGCTGATAATGTTAGATGAAAAGACTTAATCGAACAAATAGCCTGAAGCCAAGTAAGGTCTTTGGACTACAGCATTTCCAAAGCAACAGAGAGAAATGTCAAGGCAGCAGAGTACCTTCTTAAAATGAAAAAAATATAAAAGGGTGATGACATTTTTAGGTTTTTACATTAACTGCATGACAGTGCTGTCTTTTTGACATTTCTTAAATGTTCTTAAATGATTAATATAAATGTTGGAACACTGTAAGGGAAGGCTGGAATGTATTCATAACGAATAGTGTTAATGCTAGTAATAATCCTCGAGATCTTGCCTAATGCCTTCTCTACTAGGTACTGTGGCAAGATCTACACCCCAAGTCCAATATACTCTATGCACGAGTCATAGATTTTAGAACGGATTTTGGATGTTAAATGGTGAGTTTTACTGCATGCATTGCCATTTAGAGTTGACCTTTCTGATCATGATTTGGAACTGGGAGAACACAGTCATGTAACACAGGTGAGAACTGGTGTAACACATATCAAGGAGCTATAATATATGGTATAGTAAAAGTTCTACACAGGAACTGCTAAACAGAAATCGATATGGTGGAGTCAATTTCCAGGGAAAAATGAGCACAAAATCCTTAGCCCAGTGATTCTCAGAGTGTGGATGTATGCAGTCATGGTGGTCTGCCAGGCAATTTTATTACGTAATTCTATATACGCTATAAAATCCCTGATTAAAAATATGCTGAAGCTGGATATAAATATAAGCCAACTGTGCTACAAAATGCAAAAAAAATGTATCTTTTCAAATTGAAGGCTAGGGAATTTTACTGTTTTTTTAAACTGCTTTTCTGGGAAGGGGTAGAGCTTTGGCAGTTTTTCCAACATTTTTTGGAAATATAAGTAGTCAACCCCTGAAAGAAGTTAGAGAACCAATACCTTAGACTAATCTTTGCATATTTTGTTAGCATGACTAGTAACTCAACCCCAGTTTAATTTCCGTTGAGCACCTTCAACCTGTAGGGACCTGCCTACATCCTGAGCTTGCCCTCTTGAGACCAGACTCATGCAAGTCCAAACCTGGGCTGAAATGAAAATGGCAAGTTGGGAACTGCTAAAAATGCCCTGTGACATTTTAACAATTGAACTTCCTGAGGAAAGGCAGTTTGTAGAGAATACAATCAGCACATAATAGTTTAATAATACCAAAGATGCTGTCTTATTGCAATTATTATTTGCCCTCTCTTTCCTTAAATAAAACATCTGCACATGAATTCAAAAACTGTAATCTTTTATATAAAGAATATGGTTAGAAAAGAACTGCTGAATTATGTTTCAAAACATACATCTAAATTTACAAAAATTTTTAAAAATGTACATCTAAATTAATCTGCATTTTTGCCATTTGAAGAAGACTGGCTTCATAAGCATGGTTGAACATAAGGATATGATTAAAAAAAGGTTTATAAAAATGGTAATAATGTTTAAAATATCCTGCCCATCTCTGACAGTCCATAGCTGCTATCACCATTGTGCTATTGGAGCTACACTGGAGAAATGCATGAGTGGGCTGTGGGAAGGGCACACTGACAATTGTTTTTAGCAACATGGTGAAGGCTAATGTCAAACAGTCTATCTATGCTCTCTATATAGTGTAATTAAAAAAATAAACATGTTGTGAGTCACAATAAATAAAGATGTGTAGGCAGCACAGAGGGGTTGAGGACGGTGGCAGATATAGTTCTCAGAGACCTCTAATTACCTTACAATGACGCACACGAGCACCAGGGAAAGACATAGGGGCAAGTCACTTTGGCATTCCGCTTCACCAAATACAACGTGACTTCAGAAGTGTAGCAGGAAGAAGTGGAACGGGGTAACTTTAAGGGAGCATAGAGTCAGAGATGTCAGGATGTCTATACCTGCCCTATTGAGGCCTCAACAACAATGGGAACATCAGGCAAATCCATTTTCTTTCATTCATCCTAGTGACAGATGGTAAAGCAGACACGTGCTCAGCAGCACCAATGTCAGTATCATTCGCGCAAAGGGTATAAAGACGTTACATAAATATACATTAGCACGCAACAATTACTGCAAAATTAAGAAAGAATATATATATTAAAATGCTGAAATAAATATTGCCAATAACCGTTCTACCCACAGCTATGGACACTGCCCAAAAGCAAGGTTTGAAAGATATAAAATATGTGATCTTTACAATTTATACAGCTATACAATAAAACTGAACGAATCATGCTTGATAATTTATGCAAAGGCAAAAACTATATAATTATAAAATTTTTAGAAAATGTGTATTTATTTTTAAAAAATAAGCTGATAAATTTGGAGGCAGGCTTCATCAGTAGTAAGGGAACAAGTATATTTGTAATAATGAGAAGAGCATTTTTATGCTTGCATTTTCTTTGACTCATATCATACTGGAACAAAATATTATGATAGCTGATAGATGTTGAGTCAGACAGGGTTGAGCACACAAACCAAAAGTGTGGGTTCCTACTGTAATTGAATCAGTCACAAATGGGCACAAGTTGAGAACAGATTGGGTCTTATGGACCATGGCACAGTCCAAATGAGGGCAATGTCACTGTTGTATCATGGGGTATTTGGATATTTCTTCGGCTGTTTGTGCTTGGGTTAATACTCTGCAATCAATATTCTACGTGATTGAGATATTTATTTGCTAAATTACATGAGAAAATAAGGGACCTTTAAAAAAAATATTGTTTTCAAATGCAAACACCTACTGTTTGTAACACCTCATTTACTACTTTTAAATTTACATCTTATCTGTTTTTACACGCAGACATTATTCATTTTGGTTGTGGGAGCCAAATGAAGAGAACATTTGTTGGAATCTGACTTTAATGTATAACATAAAAGGTGAATGTTTAATCAAAAGTGTGTTTCCATGCAATGAATTCTAAAATAAAATGTGCTCATTAAAAATCTCTTGCAGTGATAAAAGTAAAGAAATATAGTCTTTCATTTCAAATTCAAGGCAAAAAAACAGTCCATCTGGTCAAAACTTGTTTTAGTCAACAATCTACTGTGTTATAACTTGCATGTTGCAAGTTTTTCTGTATGTATGAAAGTGACCACTCTGGGGTGAGGTAGTCTGGTGATGGGAATCAGCAATACTTAAATACAAAAAATTTTATCAATCTCCTGTTGTTGAAGAGCTGTTTGATGGAGATGCCATACCAAGCATAGCTCCTCAGTTAGTACAGGAGATAGGCTGCTGAAAAGAGTGCATGAACACAGAATGGAGAAAGTGGAATCTTGATTTCAGTTGTTAAAGCACAGCTATGGGGAGTGGAGGTCAAAAACAAGACCGTAGGGGAAAGTGGTGTGGCTGTTATGTTCTTTGTGCATCAAAAAAGGCCTGATACTAGACACCCCAGATGGCTGTAGAGAGATTATTACAGTACTTTGATTTACCTTCTCAAGTACAATTCCTCCACATGTACTTTCCATTCAGGCACTGATGAAGGTTACGCATCACTGACTAATATCCTGAAGATGAATGAAGGAACATAAAGAATTAAGAAAGCGCTAACAAGTGGAACATCTAAAATCTATTTCCATCAGATTCTACTCTGACACTTATAAATCAGTATTTGGAGAAGTCATTAGCAATGTGTCAATTATCATGACTAATGTGTTGCAGATGTTTCAAGAGTTCTAAAATAAGGCCAGAAAGGAGACTGTCTATGTAAAGGGGTTAAATGGCAGGCACAGAGACACTTAGTAGTGTGAATGCACATCACACGGGGAATTTCATTATTACAACTCCATAGTGACTATCAGCTGTTTTCAGGTGAAGGTAAAAGGCCTTTGTTTGTATATTTCAGCACCTCCCCTCTCGCTACATGCAGAAGTACACTATGGACAGTCGACCTTTGCATTTGCAAGGACCCCGGTGAGTCGTACATTTTTCTTAGCTTAAAAAAATTAATCCCTGCAGAAAAACAAAAGATTATTTGCTTTTTATCCCAAAATATTCACACATCACATTCAAAGGCAAGAGAACAGGGCTAGTGAAACACTGCCGTGAGAATGCCATCTCAGGAGAATACAAATTCAAACAGTTCAGCCTGGATCGGTTCTCCAGAATCCTCTGATCATATAAACTTAAGAAGCCACAGAGGTTCAAATAAATACTTTTTAGCAGCCCATTACCCTTCATTTCTTGGAAATATTTTGATCTAAATATTCAGAACCTACTCACAGGTTAAACTTCATGGTACTAATTTGCTTTGCTGCTTTTCCAGGTCAGAAGTATGTTTTCTCATGGTAAATGAGAATGACAGCAAAGGTGATAGATCAGGATGTCTGAGAACTGAAAGCACCAGAGAACAGATTGTGCTGCAAGACAGTCTGCAGAGGGCACGGAGGGAACATCTGTGGGGACTAGATTCAATTGGAAGTGAGAAGGAGGCCTCGAGTCACAATTAGAAAGATAACTCAATGACTCTTTCACTCTGAGGGAGCCTACAGGGAATATTTTTATAGAGTTTTGCGCTGGAAATGTGCAAACAGATGCTTAAGTAGCCACACATAGAACACAAAACTGCTCTCTCTCTCTGTTATAATACACACTGCGAGTGGACTGAATAATATGCTGTAGTGAGCTAGGCAGTATCATGCCATGTTGATGGTTGTCGAAGGTTACAATTTCAAAGGGCTCGGTTTAATGTGAAGGAAACCAAAGAAAATCATTTCAAGAAAGCATAGGAGATTATTTCAGCAGTGAAAAACGTGAGAACCTAGATGCAGATGCACCCTGCAAAGCTGATGGATGTGTCTTGAGAACAGAAAATACTGTTGTTAGCAGAATAAGAGTTTCCGGATAGGATGAACAGAAAGCAGGGGCATTCCATTACAGACACAAACAGCCCCTTCCCTTCCAGTTCACCAGTTTGTACCTGAAGATCCTTACACGTAATTCCTGGAAGCCGAAAGACCCGTACTTATGACACATCTCAATAACATGCCTTGCCTTCTGCAATTAGAGCCTGAAATATATTTCACCCCCTCTTATTGCTGAAGACCTGTGGTGTTCAGTATAGTTTGCAATGCAAATGACCAGCTCTTGCACTGCAACATTTGCTGTTCCTCATGTGAACCTGAGCGGTGAAGTGTTGGGCTGTCAACATGAAGAAAAGATTAAAATTTAATCACATGCCAACAAAAAAAATCAATAGTAAGCTGCAGCTGCTAGCACATGTAATTGTGTCCTCTTGAGACAATAGTTATTTTGGGAATAGGGTTTGAATAACAACAAAATCATTGCCTTTGTATTTTGCTCCAAGAGATGGCTTGGGCAAATTAATTTGCAGGTAAACAATTTGATCTTCTTCTAAAACCAATAACACTGTTTCCAGCTACACAAATACACACCTACACAGAACCTCTCTGCTCACAACACAGCATGTGATCTTTTGTTACAACCTTCTTTCTGAAATTCATTTAGAAAAGGAGCAAAAAAATTAAAAAGTAAAGCCTGCAATCAAGAAAGTAAAGGTGGATATGACATTTTATTCTTAAACTTTTACTTTTTCAGTGTGACAGTGACATTTAGATTCCCTCAACATGCCCATAAGGTATTTTATCACTTTACTGTATTTCCCATGGTTATTTCCTATTACTTAAGTTGATTCATTTTAATTAATGCTTAGGACAGTACAAAACACTTACCAACAAAAATTATTCTGTAAAAATGAAACTATGTTAATGACATATGCATTAAAAATGAATAAGGAGGTTTGTATTTTTATATACATTAGGAGACATGTTTAATCTTTTCTCTGATGTTGTTGAGGAAAACCATTAACAAATATGTCTGATTACCCTTGCGTGTGGAACGTTTGAACCTTGGGGGAGCTAACACCCATTCTTGAAAAGAACCCACTGTAGAGCCAGAGATTTATTAGATGTATATTAGCCCCTAGAATCTATTCAAGACATGATGGGTAATCTGGTTTATAGGAAGTGATACTCATGTAGTATAATCTAGTCTTATATCACAATTTATTCCAACGCTACCAAGAGCCCAAAAACTGCCTACTTTGTTATATGTTGTATCACCTAATGCTTAATCTATAAGCAGCCAACAGGCTTTAAATGCCAGTCAATAGAATTTTAAACAGGAGTCCAGGTTCACATCAGTCATGGGCAAAAATATCACCTAATAAAGATACAAAAGTCCATGAAAACCCTACTCTGAGGATCATTGCACTACATTACTGCAGAAGAATGTTTTCTAGACAAAAAATATTTGTGCAATCAGTTTCTATTCTTAAAATTTGATTTTGAATGAAAAAGGTACCATCTCTAAAAGGAAATGTTACATTTCTAATGAGCTACCGTGAATCTAGTTAATACCACTATTAGTAATAAGATGTTAAGTTACTTTTTCCTGATATGAACCTTGTTATAGTCATTAAAGAATATTACAGTTTCTAATGCTGTTTTTAATCAACAAAAAAAATCAATTACATTGGCTTCTCCTCAGAAAAATAACTTCTCTGCCATTTAAATATTTAAAGCAAAAGGTGCAGGGGCTGCAGTTAGGTGACTTGATGTCTTTTCTTGACATGTTTGTGTCAAATAAAGTCTGAAACTACCTGAGACACCATCCTGTAGAATGTGACAGAAAACATTACAACTATGTAACACAAAATAAAATCTCTAAATGTTAACAGTGCAATGAAATATATCATTAGACAAGAAAAGTTTGGTGTCATTTCACTTAAGAGTTGCAGTCAAATGATTCATACCGCTCCCATTTCTTTCTGACTTTTTGGAGCTAACAGGATGTGACCATGCATTCTGTGAATAAGTGATAAAAGCAGCTGTTATGACATTTATCAGAGATACTAAACTATGTGCATAACTATTAATTAGGCAGGAATGTGGAACTGAAGTTCTTTCGGTACTACTTGCATACATAGAGTAAATATCAATTTGTTGGTAGCAGAGAAATATGAAAGAAATAAAAGTGGGGAAAAATAGATCCCTGAGCAAGATACCTGCAGGAATAAACATGAATCCTTGTTACAATTTTCTCTACGCAAGTGTATTTACAGTTGACTATTTCAAAGTGCTTAATAGAAACAGCTTTTTCTTAGGTATGTGTTTCTTTTAAAGTTGGAGGTCCTGCACCCTGGTGCTCAGTTTAAAACCTGAATACTGGTATTGTACAGACTAAAACCAAGCCACACATATCTCACATTGAGCAAGAATGTTTCCTACAGCAAAAATATATATCATTAAATCTGCTGTCCCTTAAAAGGACACAGCATATACAGCTGCTGGAAATTAGACATGCCATGGGGAGCCTAAATCAATAACTGAATTCATAAAAGCATGTAATAAGCTGAGAAATCTAATGAATTAAGGATGAATATACAAAGTTGAATTTGTTGCCTTTATTTAAAAACTGAACACTGATAAATGAACATATGGTGGGGGCACTGGGGGTCAGTAGAAATTAAATTCATGGGAAGTGAAAATAGTTAGGATATTTTGACAGATTTAGCCCTATTACTCCGATTCACTCACTGCACTCAAACAATATATGACCACAATCATCTCATTTCAGAACTGAGGTTATTTTAAACCCTATTGTAAGGAAAAGGACCAAAGAATATGCAGCTGAAGCCTTAATTAAGCCTTTATTTCACATGACATTGTACGACCTTCATATAAATGTTTTAATGAAAATTAAATTTATTTAAATAAAGGTAACAATACTGTTTATCTCATTTCACCCCCCCCCCCCACCTCCTTCAAACTTGTATCTGCAATCCTTTGCAAAAACTAATTTAGCATAAAGGATTTTAACAAAGGCCTCCAGACCACTTTTGTACACTTGGAAACGTGCTTAGACATGGGAGAAAATACTGTTTATACGGCGTATTCCTTATTCAGAATCAGTATGTACAATGCATATTATGCCTATTTTCCCAAACAACTGAAGCTGATAGACAAAATTAATGTCTTAAGAAAGAATACTTAAACGTTATATATATATATCACAGAGGAAACTGAAACCTATTTCTAGAGGTAATCACATTAAACATATACAACAACTTTCCCTTAGTAGAAATCTGTTTCCTTAGTACTGTAACAGAGGTACTCTAAAAAAGGCAAAGCTGATGTGTTAAAGATAAACTAATGGAAGATTTACTGTGGAGTGATCTGGTGCAGGCAACTAGGAAGGCAATTTAACAGCTTTATTTACCATTTTTCTAAAACAAATCACAACAAAACAAAACAAAAACCATTTAGAGTATCAACAGAAGCGCCCTTTCAGGTCCTACAGCAGTAAAAGTCTGTTTTCGTCACTACACCCCAAATCGGAATGTCGAAAGCTTCCTTCCTGATTTTCTACCTCACAAAGCCTTTTATCACCTAATTGGTTGCACCTGCTTTCTTTTAAAGATCCTCATTTTCCGTCTTGGAAGAAATTGGAAGAAAGAGATCAACATGTTCCTGCTGACTGCTTGCCTCATTTGGCTTTGATAAGTGACTGCATCATTCATATTCATCAGCGTAACACTTTATTCAAGAAGCATGATATGGTCTGAGTTTTTTTTTTTTTTAAACCAAGAGTCATTATCCAGCAACTAAAACGCAGCTAGCGTTTGGTGGTCTTTCCTGGTCTGGACCACCATAGGTTTTGGCCTGAGTCTCTGAACCTTTGAAACTGTATGTTATTTGAGTTCTTTCTGCACATGCTGAAGTGTAAAAAAGGGTGTCTATGACATAACTGTCACATTATTGCATTTCAGGGAAAAAAAACCTCAAAGTGAACTTTTCGGAGTTGTCTGTTCTTTCAGGAATAACAGGCCCAATTAATACTCATCATTTATAGAAGATATAATGGATCCTTTTTAATTTTCTTCATTTATTTTACTGACTGGGTGATAAATAATTTTCAAATTCAAGTCACAGACCTGAGTAATGTGATGCTGCTGCTTCAACTGATCAAAGTCACTCTGGTCCAGGCCACAGGGATTCTTTGAAAAAAACGAATTTAACGTTTAATGACAAAAGTGTTGTTTTGCGCTGGATATTTAAGCTAGTTAACGATGAATTTACACATTTTAATTCAACCATTATGTTTGACTAAGTGTAACCGTTTCTTTTTGTAGGCTGGAAAAGCAGTCCTTCCTAGTGGATGTCAGGGTGCCACAGGAGCGCTACAGGGGGTCCCCGCCACACCACGCTAAAGTAAACCTCAGAGTGTGGCTTATGGAAAAAGACGGTTCGGCTATGTTCCCCACAAGAAATAATGAAAAATAATTCATTTAGACTAAGCCCTACACATTTTTGACATAACAAATCGATAGAAATGACGCGTAGTCTTCAACCAGCAGCAGAACTCGTTCGTTTTCCTTAAGATGCTCGCTTAAGTAAACAGTGTGTTCTTGTAATGTTATGCACGAGTTGTGTTAATAAATATTCATTCCAGGCGTTTGCTGAACTTCATTTTGAATTTGGCGGGAGATCACACAGGAGAATTTAATGTAAATATTACCAGGGCTTTTACATCATTTTAGCTACTTACCCTGGTAATTCAACGCCGGCACTGGTGATTTTAAAATGTTTGGAAAAGGACAGTTTCCACTGAACACCGCCACCCTACCCTGTACAGTACTTTTTACTATAGCACTGCTTTCACTCTGAATCGGGCACGGACGTGCACTTTGGCCACTTTGGTGCAGAAACGACCCAGCAGTAAATCGCCTTCTTTGGCAGAGGCGCTCTGGGACCGCAGATGCTTCTTGCCACAATTCATACTTTACACGCTGATTTTACGCATTATTTTACGATCAAGTACACTATACAGTTTGTTATACGTATGTATTTACATGTACGTCTTAACTAGAAATCGTCTATTAGTCTAAGTATAAACAACTTCATATTAGACCAATACATATTATGTGTAAAATATTTCATTATGTGAAACAGCCCTGGATCTCGTCTATAAGGGTTATCCGTTCAGAGTCAGTTCCAGGATGTCTTTTATTTAAAATAAATTAATGGGTGTACTAGGAAATTAACACGTGACACCCATTGAAAATTATGAACGTCAGCAATGAATTCGCAGCAAGAAAATAAAATATTAAAGTTCTATTTAAATAGGTATTATGAATAATAAACACGCATCTGACTGTATGAAGTCTCGTTGCATTGGAAATAAAATTAAATTCAAACTTGGGGCAGTCGAGACACTCAGCAACAGCGGCGCTCAAGCATATTTTCAAATTGCAATAAATTGCAGCTGCCCAAGAGCAGGAGTAATGCATTTTATCCCTTCTCAGTTAAGGGGTCAAAAGATTTATTACTTGTACTATTAACTTAATGTGAGTTAAAATACTAAACACGTCACAGGCAGTAAAAAAAAAATGCCAAGGGGACAAGTTATTTGTTAAATAATGTATAAAACCGAGCGAGATTTGCGCAATGGTTCACCCACGCATTACGCACTGAGGAATCAATGGCTGAGGAGGAGCAGGAGGAGTCGATGAACCCCGCGGAGCAGATAAAAGCTGCGTGGTAAAGACACACGACTGAGTGCCTACAGTACCTGTGGGAGAACTTGGGTCACTTGGCGTGAAGTCCACCCTCGGTCCAGCACCATGGAAAGCACCAGACTGTGGACCACAGCTGCTCTTTGCGCCGTGATGCTCTTCGTCCTCAATGGTGCTGAAATGCAGGATTCCGACATGGATTTGGAGGTGGAAACAAGAGCCCTGACAAACTTCTATCCCAAAGACCCAAACCTAGCCAGCGAAAAACAGCTTGTAAGTTGAAAGAGCCACCTTACTATTATTACGTTGTGGTCAGCAAACAAATTCAATTCTTAAGCTTTCTCAAGCGTGCTATAATGTTAAAACTAATTATACACAATAGTTAGCAGAATATTCTATATTAAGTGTATGGGTTATTATTTCAACAGCTTGGAGCTCTACAAGAAGTCCTGGAAAAACTGCAAACTAAACGAATTCCACCATGGGAAAAGAAATTTGGACAAGTTCCTACGGTAAATATGACACAGTAATGAAATACTGTTCATTATTTCAACTGGTTGAATGCCTTAGACTATTTCTGTATTTGGATGTCATTTTACAGTATAAACAGCATATTCATTAACCAAGCCGATTGACCCTAAACCATTAACTTAAGAATTACTCAGCGGCGTAGAGAACAGTCATTTCATCATTTGAAGGTTGTCGGCTCGAATCCCATTACTGTTCAAGTGCCACGATCCGCGTCCCTACTTTGAACTGATACATTAAGAATACGATTATATAAATTGATAAATCACTGTAAAGTCATCTAACACTGTAAGTTGTCTTGGTCACAGGGTGAGCTGGTTAAAGTTTATTAATGACGAGACTGAGATTTAACATTTAAAGGTGTACTGTGAAGAGTGTGTTCTGTTGTGTGTGTGTCTCCACAGTGCGACGTGGGGAAGCAGTGCGCTATAAGAAAAGGAGCTCGAATCGGCAAAATGTGTGAATGTCCACGGGGGACTTTTTGTAACTTTTTCCTACTGAAGTGCTTGTGAAAACAGTAGCCTGAAATACACTTGAGGCCGGGGTTAAAGGGAAAAGAGATTATAAATAAGGTGAAATAACGATTATTTATATTTTTATTTTATAAAATAGATTAATACCAGTTTAAAGGTGACGGAGCTTCCCTACTAAACATTTCCAGTCGTGTCTCTGTTTTGTGTACTTATTTTACTGTAAGTGAAACTTGAGGAAATTAAAATATTAAAATGTTATTCTGTTTTCTAAAAGCAGTCTCTGTAGTTGGTGAATTCACTGGTCAAGCAAAAATGCATCAACAACTATTGACAAACTAGTTTCTAAATGCAAGGTTTGATTTCCTTGAAATATCGATTAATAAGGAAGATCACTCGATGTAAAAATAACTCCCTATGTGTAATTCAGTCTCTGAGTTGATACTAAGACACATTATATGATCTCCCTGTATAAGAAAAGAAAAAGAGAAAATGGCAGCATATTTATAAGGGTACCACATGATTACATTTTATTAGCAGTTTAAAAAACAAGCACAAGAACTTGATTAAACTTGCAGTATGTGACACGTTATAGTTTATTTTAAAATGTAGATTTCTTTTAAAAATTTGTTGCCTGTAAGTATAGAAGGTGAAGTGACCAAGCTTTGACTTCAGAGAAGCACATTTGCTCTAAACCTGCACATTAACATGCATGACTCAGTAAGAGACTATTACTCTTGTGGTGGCTATAAAAAGCAACAGCGGTATGAATTACATAAAGCATTTAATCTGGCAGTTTCACCTCCTGACTTCATCCAGTGGTTCACCTTAGACACCATGGTTTCTGTAACACTATTTAATCAATATTTTAAACATCTGATGTAAAATTAATTTGTCCTGAAAAACAGGGTTGATATCTAGAAAAACTACTTACTGGACATCAGTTCACAATTATGCAGCTTTTTTTAAAATTTTGACAACACCCATGTATTTTAACATCTTGAGTTATGCACAAAGAGTCTAATGTCACTCTTGTCAAACAGAAGACTGGCACCAAATGACTACAGTTAATATTTTTAAGACTGTTCAGCTGCTCTAATGATTCTAAGCTCAGTTTTGGTTAAACTTTTATTTGGGCTCATGATACCTCCTCACTCTTCTGTCTCTGCACTGTCGATACACCAATGCCAGTTCTAACAACTAAAGGACCACACTCAAAAGGAACTTGGCAAATTACTGAATAATGAACAAATAATACAGATGTGGTTTATAACACTGTACTGTTTTATTGTTCTTTTACTTGCTACAGTTACTGTTTCTATACTGTAAATGTTTTCTGGAAGAATACTTACTACATTTATATTAATATATTGGGCCCTTATATTAAGTATAGTTGAGTTACAAACTTTAAGAGCTACATTTGCCAGTTAGGTTTTATACACATTGTCATTTTTCTTCATACATTTTTTAAAATTTCTGTTTGCTGTGGAACAACTGCAACCTGTATTTATGCATCCAGTGACTGATCAGAAGTAAAAATGTACTCAAACAGAATAATGGAGCACCAGAGTGCTGGTGGTCAACAGCAACCTAACTAATGCCACACGTTTATGGCTTGAACCATTAAGTAAACAGAATAATAGTTGGCTGAGGCCTGGTATTTTTTCAATAATATTATTTTAGCTTTGATGTAGTTAAAATAATAAAAAAAAAATCACCTATATCATTTCTACTTATAATAAACAAAAAAAATTCTCTCTACAATAATTTTATATTCAATTCACTTGTAATCATGGACACTGAGATCCACTTTTTTCCTTGGTTATGCAGCTAAATAACTAATCTCAATTTTTCCTCAAACTTGGAAAAAAATCTAGTTTCAAATTCACTGAAGTAAATACCATCCCCACAGTTTTTAAAAACCATATATTAACCAATTTGAAATCCAAGAAAGCCATTAAGCATTTATTTACCTTTCAACCTGAAGAGTCAAAAATGGTCAGTTCCAGCATACATATGTGTAATAAAACAGCCCAAGTGTTCATCACAGATAGTAGTAACTGTTCCTGAGGGACAGTACCAGTTCAGAACTATGTTAATGGGTCTTGATTTATGTACAGAAGATTTAAATACCTTTGAAATTACACATAGTAAACTATTAAATAGCAGTACCTTACATTTGGATAGTGTCACCGATCACACCCCCCTCCCCAGATCCCAACATAGTATAAACATAAAATACAAGTTGAAAAATTGTACCCACCATCACAGCATTAGCTTTTCAGTACTTCACCAGTGATGGTGAAGCAGTCCTCGCCTTTTTTCTGATAAGTGTATTCACTCTCCTGAAAATTACCTGTGAAAATATAGTTCATCTGTGAATAAAGAGAAAGGACCTTGCAGCATATCATACAAAAAAAATAGAACTTTTAGTCTGGGGTGTCTGGTGTCTCACAGCTTCAGAAGTGGGTTCAAATCCAACTTTTTGTGGAACTTGTAGCTTCACCCCTTGATCCTGAGATTTTCCTCCGGGTGCTCGTTTCCTTGCAGTCTAAATGCACATTTCAGGTCATGCTTCAGCATACAACTGAGTGAATGAGTTTGTGGTGGACTGGCATCCTATGCAGGGTGTACCTTGCATCACACCCTATGCTCCCAGGATAGCACAATGTGACCCTGCATTGGCCAAGCAGTTACTGGTAACTGAACAGTTAATTTGTTGGTGCTGTTTTAGCTGGAGTCACTGGAACAGGAAATACCAAGCGTGTTTAAATTGTTTATTTATAAAAAATAGAATCATTACCTCTGTCAGAAAAGTACAGCACTGATGGGAGAGATGGCCACAAAACTGAAGCATATGACTTCAGAGGGAAAATTCCATACCAACCTTCACACCATTATTTATTAATGCCCTCTTTGGTTACATCCTGGTACTTTAATCAGTAACGCCACCTGCTCCGAGCACATCAACCATTAGAATACAAAATGTGCTGCTGAACTTCTAAACCAAACTAATGCATTTAGCAAGTTTAAACAAAGCATACCAAGTTAACAGTGGATAAAAGGCTTAGTGGCTTTTAATCCAGCCATGTCCAATTAACTTTAAAGCAAGAGAAAAAACAATCTGCTTATATGTAAATGTGTGCTACTAATTTGGAAAATTAGTCTAGATCTCTGGACATAAGTCTATTGAGGGGTGGGGGAGGAAAGTGTAATCCAGTGTTTGGTTGTTGCCATGTACATTACCATCACAAATCAAAATTTATCAACCCAATTTTCTAAAAGGTTCTTATGTCTAATATTTAGTGTTCATTTCATATGTATTTCTGAAGAATATAGTATAGTTTATCCCAGGCCCCATAAAATTGAGTTTTGCATCTGTACAACTGCTTCCAGCAAGATTTCAATTTAGATCACTTCCTAAAGATGAAGTCACAAGTCAATGAATGAACAGTATAAATGTCTTCATTACTCAACAGGAATACTCTTAGTACATCTGTTTAACCAGCCACAAAAATGTGTCAGACTAGGAGACATGGAAGGCAACTAAGTCAAAGATGTTGCTATTGTTACATCAACATCAGCCAAAAATTACTAAATTCAGTACTCTGGTTTTCAGCATCAAAATTCCACATTTCCCCCCCTCATGGCTCATATTCATTCTTCTGCTTGCTAAACTGTTGATTTTAGAAGTCAAAGCTAATTTGCATTTTCATGGACTACGCCCATTACGGAAACGAAAACCCTGACAGGGTTCACTTGGAAGCCCATGCCCCAAAGTCATCGCTAGGAAGAACCTATTTGCTGGTCTGCCTGAAAAGGATTAAATAGGGCAGGGGGAAATCCAGAGTTTCGTGGCTGGTCATCCACCAGGACCAGGTCCTCAACGTCTTTCCCACGAAATCTGCGACGACAGATCTTCACTGTCACCTTGCGGCCCTGGAAGATCTTCAAAGCCTCCTTGGAGGCCATAGCTCTTGCACTGTCCTCATCACGACCATACCCCGTGCCCATATATACAGTCTGGCAACGCAGCTCACAGACCTGCCCTTCTTTCTGTGCGCAGCCAGCTGGCAGGTCAGGAATGTCCTTCAGCGGCACAAACACGCAGCTGAGACTAGCCTTGGATGACTCTACACATGCCCGCAGGATCTCAAAGTGGTCCAGATTCGGCCCAAACCCACCAGCAGACACCAGCTTCCATGCCACTGCCTTGTAGAGTCGGTTGAAGAAAGGCTGGTGCTCTGCAGGGGCCTGGGGTGCAGGTCCTGATTTGAAAGTCACAGGACCTCCTGTACGTACTGCAGCTCTGCCGCCAGCATTGTTTTCAACTTCGTTGTTTCCAGCCTTCAACTTCTTCATGGTGTTTTCCACCTTCCCCTCTGTATCAAAAACAAGCAGGCATCCTTTAGGCAACTGCACAAGGACCTCTTCAATGCTGCTGTAAGCAATCACAGGAAATGAATGGCTTGTCAGATCATGTACAGTGCAAATCTAGCAAATTAAATATGGCAAGATCCAAGATTCATTTTGTCATTCTGCCCTTACAGATTTACAAGACAGAACAAAATGTAGTTTTGCCAGGACTGTGGGTCACAATACACTACACAGATAGGATGACAATAGACAAGTTTAATAGACAAGTACAATCAATAGGTTAAAAAAAAGATAGATACAGTAAGATTAAAAAAACCAATGCAGACAGTAGGGGTGATAGAGGGTGGTCAGTGGTGGTAAACATTTCCCATCTTTCCCAGAATTCAGCAGGCTGCAGGAAAGGGGGGGGGGCGGAGGAGCTGTTCCTGAACCTGGTGGTATTGGTTCACAAGCTGTTATGGTGTCTTCCAGATGGCAGCAGTGAGAACCAAAGAATGAAGGTAGTAGTAACCTATTAGCTAGTGAGGAACAATCAATCATTGTAGAACACCCTGATACAGCAGGCATACAAAGGGATCAGAAAAATGAAGATCCTGAAGTCCATAGTGCCCAGAACAGGGGGAAGAATTTTTGAAAATGAAAATACAATTTATCTATTGATCTTTTGTATCACTAAATACATAATACAGTATATTAATACACATGTGCATATATACATACACCTAAGCAAAAATGAACTGATGCACATGGTGGATAACTGGTTATGGATTGAGATGCAAGATGTCAGGACACTATTGCACATCTGTAGAAGTTGGTGAGAATTGGGGTGGAAGTCCACCTCTGTCTCCACAGGTTAAAGGAGATGCTGGGACTTGAAACTGTGCACCAGTTCCACTGCTGAACAACCAATACATAGAGGAGTATGAGCAGCTCAAGTCCTTCTGAAGTCAAATCATCTCCTTAGTCTTGCTGACATTGAATGAAATTATTGTACTTGCACCAAGCTACAAGCTACTCCACTTCTCCACTGCAGGCCCACTCATCATTGTCAGGAGACAAGGCCCACAATAGTGGGGTCATCAGCATACTTTGCAGTTGCGTTTGGCAACACAGCCATGGGTTAAGGATAAAGAGCAGTAGGCTGAGCACACAGCCTTGCTGTTCAAGACAATGGTGTGGGAAATGTAATGGCTCTTCACAGCCTGTGGCTGTTTGTCAGGAAGTCAAGGATCCAGTTGCACAGGGGGACGTTCAGACCCAATAAAGACAGTTTGGCCAGCTGCTAGGGTCGACAGTACTGAATGAGGCGAAGTCAATGAACAGCACTGACAAGTTTTTACTCTCCAGGTGGGTTAAGACGAGATGTAGTGCATTGGTCATGAAATCCTCAGTGGATCTACTGGGGTGGAAGGCGCATTAGTCTTGTAGGGAAAGCGAGATGCAGGCCTTGACGCAAGACATGACTAGTCTCAAAGCACTTGGGGTTACTAGGAGAGTAGTTGGAGGCAGGACACCAGGCCGAGGGTTTTGAAGCATTTGGGCACAACCGTGTGAGCTAGGGAGATATTTTAGCTGCAGTGGATTGTTTTATTAAACTGAGGATGAAAAGCAGGGATTAGTTAAGTTTATGTTAATGATTTCATGTCTCTCTGGGAATTAACCCCCCCACCCCCCACACACGCTGACAGTGGGTTTCTAGCCAGAAACCATCACCTTCAATAATTGTATACAGTTTTAGAAATACTGTCCTCAACTTGACACTGACACACAGTGGTCAAATGGAAAAGAAAGTGAAATTTACAACAATTATAGAAATAAGTTTAATGATTTCCAGAAGTTCTGGTACCTGAACGAGAATCTTACAGCCGATTACGTTACAAGATGTCTGTATAAATGTTTTAAAGTACAAGCATGTTAGAGTGCAATAGATTCTGCTGACAGCCACAAAAATATGCCATGCTATATGCCAAGCAATTAAAGCTCATACCATAAATTAAAAAACACTTTAGAAAAATGCTACAAGTTGCACGTGTATCTGCAAAGTACACACGTGACATCATAGCATAACGTGTGGTGAATCCCCCAAGACTGCCATCACAAAATGGCAGCGCTCACATACAGCAAATAACCATCTTTTCCCATTGGGCACAGCATTAGCTGTTCTCATAAACAGTAGACCTCTCCCCACATCTGCTGCTGTATCTCCCATTGCACCACCAGTCACACCACTGTCCAGCCATCACAGATCTCAGCAGACTTAGACAGAACACTCATAAGAGATCACCAAGTTTGAGCTTAATACATATTGCCATCATATGGAACAGAATATCAATTTAAAAAGTTATATACTGTACTTTTTAAAAAGAAACTGGCAAATACACTACTGAATCATTTAAAAATATGTAATATACTATACTGTGGCCAGAAATAAATCAGGTCAAGAACATTAAAAAGTGCTAAATAGTTACCATATGGTGGACTACACACTTACACAATCTTTGTCATAACATTCAAACTTACAACCAATCTGATGGCCTAGCTGTTGGTCCCTAACCTGGTTGTAAGTTAGATTGTCCTCGATACCAACTGGTTTGTTAAGAGATTAAGCCTTCTCTACTTAACAGAAATCTATTTTAAGGGTATTGAAGCATAAGGTATAAGTTGAATAAAACTGATGACCATCAAGGCATTTTTGTTTTGACAAAAAAATTTCTCTATGAAAAACTCATTTATGACTGGGCAAAAAGGAAAAGTAACATCATAAATTACATCATTAAGTTGCTTAAGTTACTTTGAAGAATACATAAATCAGGTAAGGGATGGATCCATCAAATTATACCCCCCCCCCCTTTCTGAAAACTGATGTCCTCTAAAACCTGTGGTCTTAACATTGCAAGGTCCCAGTTCAGTTGTAAGCCCCTGAGGATTATGCCAACATATCAACTAAGGAGCAGGCTAAAGGAAAACAAAACACCACTGCTGCCACCTGTTGCCCTGGTGTTGTGAATGAAGGCTTGCAATGAGTTTTTAAATGTTTGTCCATGGCCCCTGCAGTGATCTGGTGTCCCAGAGTCATAGCCCAACACCCAGTGATTCTGAGATCACAGCTGTGGACAGGCACAACCCTGACTAGAACAAGCAGTTAAGAATAATGGATGAATTCCCCCCACCACCTTCCCTCAATGATGCTGAGGATCTCCATATACACATTTTGGCTAATTTTGTCAGTACTTGCCCGCAAGCTAAAGCAGATCAAGTGCTACAGTACTTTTAAACTACGGTTCATATATACTACGATTGCAGCCAATTAAAAAAGTGACCTGTACCATACCTGATGGAGCTGTCCTCTTTCCTTTCCCCATCAATTCATCTCTTGTTTTCTTGGCTTGAACCTCATCAACAACAATACCTTCTGCCATTTCATTTACCTTGTTCATTACAGACTGGGGATAGCTGCAAGAAAATGAATCATCTCATTTTTCCTTTCATTCACTCTTTTGTACAAAGACAAAGCTCAGTGATCTGAAGCAATTACTGCCATGACTCATTTACTTCTCAACTATATTTAAATCCTAAAATTATCTGACAACTTCAAAAGTTCCATTTGTGAAGTTTTGTACATTATGCAATAAAAATTTTTTCATCGATCCATACTGCTTACACATGACATCTTTAAAAATAATTATATTTATAACCTGAATTTGTAACTTTAGCAGCAGCATCAACATCTGCTGGAAGATGTAAAGCCAATTTGTGATGGAATTACTCACATGCAGCCTAGAAAGACATGGTTGGCCCAGACCATGGAGAGGGAAAGGAGTTTATCCAAACTGGGGCTGGAGACACCAGGCAAAATGGTGGGGAATGACTCCATGTTCCTAAGAATGAACTCCTTTCTGGCCCGCCACTGCTTATTGGTCTCACAGGGACCCCTAAGGGACTCGACCCACTGGGCCAGGTGAGGATTCTGTCCAAGGAACTCTGACACGACATCCTCGCCTCTCCTCTCTGCCATAACTGCAATATACAGGCAACATATCAGACACCTGTGATTCCCATTAACTCACGTTAAATGTTTCAGAAGCAAAGTGATGCATCCTCAATATTTTAACATCTGCAAAGAGAACAGATTCAGTAAAATGGCTCAATAGTTAAATTCTACTGTACTTTTAAAGTCACTTTTACGTCAAGTAAGCACAGGTGCTTAAATGTAAGTATTTAATTTCTTTCTTGGGCACATACTTTGGGAATACGTCAATTCATTTAAAAGGAGTAAACTGAAAGTTTGTGAATACTACAAAGTTAACATTTTAGATATGTTTTATGCAACGTTAACTACCTATATGCAGCTGGGGAAAAAAAGCTTATCGGTCGCCTTTATCTGTAGTCGTTACCTTGAACGTGTGCAAGTGAAATATTTATGCATTTATCAGCCGCGATTAACGGCCATATTAGGCCTACACTAAGGCTAACCCTTTCAGGGAATCTGGTTACAAGCTATCGCTAATGTTTTCCGACAAAAGTCAGCATAAATATCCTGGTAGTGCAAGAACGTTGGAGTGTATCCAATTTAGAAGCAAAAGTTGGCCACAAAACACGTTTTCAATTGGGAACTGGGCACATTAATCGCTGGACAACATCCGGCAGACAGACACGAAGCAGGGGTGTGAATCAGACATAGCTAAAGAGCGCACACTACCTCCGGAGAAAAATGGTCAGAACTTCAATTGTACATAGCCATCTGAAGTCGGATGAACACCCAGATTACACAGCTACGTTTATATGAGTAACCCTTTAATTACTGAAACAAAAGATACAAAGTCTGGAAATCAAATCATAAAGAAGAAACAACCACAAACCTCGACTCCCTTCCAGTGCTGATACTACATTACCCGTGATACATTGCGCGTAGATTTTAACTGTTTTTAACGGTGCCCTTTTTTTCGCAGATTAGATATCAACCCAGTGGAGGAATATGAAATTATTATTATTAGTTGTAGAAACTGATGGGTATAGGGAGTGAAATTAGCCATAATTACCCTGGAAGTTTTCAGAAGTGAAAGAAAATAAAAAGAAACAAACCCCGCTTCCCAAAATGCACCACCATACGATGGCTGTGCGTCATCGTAGTGCGCCCGTGAATTTGGCGGCCTTGGTAGCGGCGCGCAACGTTCAGACCTACTGAAATACCACGGTTTCCCAATGCTCCTTATAAACGACTGGCATCATAATGATTCACGAACTTCTGCTGGCTCTCAGCGGGTACCCGGGTACCATATTCACGTGGAATAAGCGCAATGGTTTACAGGTGAATGCGAATATTAAATTCGGGCTGCTTTTTTTTTTTTATTTATGTGAGGTTTATCTGGGGGGAAAAAAAGGTTAAGAAGCAGGACCCTCCTCATTGGCTTGTCATGGTTTAAATATTTTGTGCATGCATGTGTTTGTCGAAACGCATGGCTTGTTCTGCTGAGGAAACTGCGTACGTTTGATTTTATTTCACGGCTCCTGACCTACAGGTGTCACAGGAGCTGCCCTTCCTGCACCCCAGTGAGACCAGCATCCTGAACCGCCTCTGCAAACTGGGGTCTGACTACATCCGTTTTACAGAGTTTATTGAGCAGCACACTGGCCATGTGCACCAGCAAGTGGGTCTAAACAGCTATACAGTATATCTCTATATCTATAAAGTTCAGCCTTTGCTTTTTGTTGTTTTTTTTCTGGTTTTTATGCACAACCTTGTTTCTCAAGGTTAAAATTTGGCGTACGGGTATTTCTCATCTTCAGTGAGGATTCAGTCTCTGACAAGGCTGAAGCAGAAGTAATGATATTACACACAGCACGTGTGCATTTGATGCTGGTGGATATTCTTGCTCCACACACATGGGGTGGATACTGCTTTACACACATGCTGATGGATGAGATGCTGATGGGTTTTCTTGCCACACACACATGCACACACAGTGCTGCACACATTAATAATGTAAAGGTGATAAAGTTTGATACATATTTTGTTTTTGCTCATTTCCACTTGGCTACACCCAGTATATGCATCACTCTCTGTGATGTTTACCTGTCAGACAGCAGTAAAAACACTTGCATACTGAATACAATGCCTTTAATGATAAAATAATTTGGTGATGAATATAATGTATTACTTTCTACCTTTTCACTGCTACACTTTTTGACCCAGACAGCTAGTTCTGGATAATGCATAATAAAAACAAAGTGAAAAAAATCCATTGTTCTTTGAAATGTACAACAGGTTTTGCAATGGTTTGCACTGTCACAATATGAAATCCCACTCCTGTTTCAGTACTCTAGATCAGGATACCACAGCATGAGTGGTCAGATGAATAATGCTTCGTGGTGACACAGCAGGTAGTACTAGCTCCTCGCAGCACTTACGGATTTTAATCCAGAGCAATTTGAGTCGAGTTTGTACGTCATCCCCACAATCCCTTGTCCTTCTGCAGTCCACAAACTTGTTTCGGGTGAATTTGTGACTCCAAAGTTCCTGTAATGTGTGTGTTTTTAAGTAAATGAGTAAGTGTTGTAGTGGTCTGCTGTATAAATGGTTGTATAATTATAAGGAGCGTATCTAGCATCTTACGTCATCTTGAACAAAGGCATGCGCTACATACTAAATAATAACAGTGATTATAGAAGTTAAAATGCCAGTAGTGTATTTTCTGCACATGTTGCAGGCAGTGCGTTTGTGATATATATAAATTTTTTTAATCCTTTGATGATGATGGATGAATTCTTGTGTATTTCCCTTATTTTGTATGATGTGTATGAGCTCAAGAACTGAAGCTGCTGTGTATTTATGTTTACACAGGAGCATCATTCAAATCAACCAAACCAGGCTGGACTCAATGGGATCTACCTTCGGGCCTTTTGCACAGGACTGGACTCTATGCTGCAGCCCTATCGGCAGGCTTTGCTTGACCTTGAACAGGAGGTAGGTGTCCAATATCATCTTTTTATTTATTTATTTCAAATGTGCAAGAAAATAATTTTTTTCAATAGTTCCTCATTTTTGTTTGTTTTATTTTCCAGTTCCTAAGTGATCCACATCTTTCCATTTCTCATGTAAATTACATGCTGGACCAGGTAATAAAAACAAGAACTTGCATAAGTTGGAGTGTTTGTATAGAAATCAGTATTACTGGTATTCAGTTCTGCTATAATGCTTGTTTTAGTTATAAAATTTTGGATATACCCCAGTAAATCAATGAAAAAACTAATAGAGTTTCTGTAACATAGAATGCAATGATTTGGGAATAACAGTCCAATTTTGAAAATTCAAACTCAGGTCAATTTTGTTCTGTATTACTTTGGTTGACTGAAATAATGTGAGTGTAAAGAAGCGTTGTGGTGGCTGGTTTTGCTGTGTGGTGATCACTGAATGTAATTACGTTTGTCCTAAATTTTATTTTCCCCAGTTTAACTTTTACTTTTGTGCAGTTTGGCATAACATGGTGTTTCATGGGAAAACAACTATATTGGTGTAGCAGAATTACCATGGTTAGTGACCATTTCTATTTTCCTTCAGTTTCAGCTGCTTTTTCCCTCTGTCATGGTGGTGGTAGAGACCATCAGGTCTCAGAAGGTATGATGTAAAGAACTGAGATGTTTAGTTAACCTTGCTTAAAACAAGGCTGTTTTTTAAACTATACATAAAGCTTGTAAAAAAAAAAGGATGGTTTGAAGTATATGTTTATCAAACATTTATCAAACAGATCCATGGCTGCCAGATTCTGGAGACTGTATACAAGCACAGCTGTGGGGGGCTGCCACCTGTCCGCATGGCCTTGGAAAAGTGAGTTGCAGTGTTTTGTATTTTTAAAAAAAAACTGAAACCACTGAAAAAATGCATAATGGTAAGCTTTGTAAAGCCATTTCTGTTTGGTGACAGCTATCCTCCTCAGCATTTTTCTCATCCTGAAACATTGAAATATTTTTTAGCTCATATGTAGCAGACATTTTAGATGTATCAAGCTTTAGACTTGTATCGTTTTATTAATATGTTCTGTGGTTTAGGATTCTGGCAGTGTGCCACGGTGTGATGTACAAACAGCTGGCAGCATGGATGCTGCATGGGTTGCTTTTGGACCAGAGTGAGGAGTTCTTTGTGAAACAAGGTCCAAGTGCAGGAGGGGCTGCAGCAACCCAGGAGGAAGAGGAGGAGGACTTGGGAATTGGTGGGCTCAGTGGAAAGCAGCTCCGAGAGCTACAGGACTTGGTGAGATGGTGTTTGCACATGAAAATTGAACTCAGTGTTGATTCAGCTTATTGTGTGACATATTCAGGAAATTTTTGATCTGAGGTAGTACATATGGACCAATACACAGGAAAAAAAATCTGTAAAACCATCACTTTAAAGTTCCAAAATATAACATCTTTAATAATAGATTGCTTTGGTATGCTCCTGCATTGCTTTTTATTTACCGGAATAACAGAGACTGATTGAGGAGGAGAACATGCTGGCTCCATCCCTCCAGCAGTTCTCGCTTCGTACTGAGATGCTGCCCTCGTACATCCCTGTCCGTGTAGCTGAGAAGATCCTCTTTGTTGGCGAGTCAGTCCAGATGTTTGAAAACCACAACCAAAATCCTTCTCGTGCTGGTGAGTGCGAACTGTACAATTAACACCAGTTCAAAAGCAAATGCCACTTGTGCCACATTTATTGTGTGAAACAAAAGGAAGTGACATCTGTATTTCTTGACAGGTTCCATTCTGAAACATCAAGAGGACACATTTGCTGCAGAGCTTCACCGACTCAAGCAGCAACCACTCTTCAGTCTGGTGGACTTTGAGAATCTTATCGATGGCATTCGCAGCACAGTTGCAGAGGTATGTCAGTTGGCACTAATTGTTCTTGTTGTCCAAAAGCAAAGTGGACTAAACTACCATTTTAGTGTTAAATGCTTTCTAATAGGAACTCCATTTCTGTGCAGCATCTGTGGACATTGATGGTTGAGGAGTCTGACCTACTAGGCCAGCTTAAGGTCAGTTTGTGGTCCTATTATTCAACTTTGTTAAGTTGAACAGGTTAACACAAATATGCACTTTGTCTTTCAGATCATTAAAGACTTTTACCTGCTGGGGAGAGGTGAACTCTTCCAGGTTTTCATTGATCATGCACAGCATATGCTGAAGACTCCTCCTACTACTGTTACAGAGCATGGTATGTGCCCTTGTGGCATAAATACAAAAGGTTGTGTTGGGGTAGAACAACCTTCCTATCAAAAGTCCCTGGTTCAAATCACTACTGCTGCTATAAAACCTTTATGGTATTTACCTTGAATTGCTGCACTAAAAATTAACCAGATGTATAAATCCAAAAATAATTGTATACTTAGTATATAAACCTAAGTCCGTTGCAGAAAAGCATAAACTTAGGCAAATGAAATGAAATACCTAACACAAAGCCTAATTTTATCCTACTTTACTCCTGTTAAGATGTAAATGTGGCCTTTCAGCAAGCAGCCCACAAGGTGTTGCTTGATGATGACAACCTGCTGCCCTTTCTGCATCTCACCATTGACTATCAAGGAAAAGACAATAAAGGTATCTAATTTTTCGTCATCATCAGTTAAGTCAATTTGAATGACACTTTGAACAAATGATTGTGAATTGTTTGGTTTTGCTTTCAGAGGCTGTTGGCAATCGTGAGAGTGCTACACCTCCACAGGACTCCTCTCCCCGAGAAGTGCCACCAACAGGCTGGGCTGCTCTGGGTTTGGCATACACAGTGCAATGGCCCCTGCATATCTTGTTCACTCCTGCTGTACTGGAAAAGTGAGTGTTGTGGCTTCTGGGTTACTTTACTGAAAAACCAACAAAGAGTGCTTTGACTACATTTTTGGCAGAAATCTTTTCCTTACAGCATGGGAGCCCTGTTTCCTACCTGAATGTTTAATACCCTGTCCTTTCCTTAGGTACAATGTTGTCTTTCGATACCTGCTCAGTGTGCGCCGAGTCCAGTCAGAACTGCAGCATTGCTGGGCTCTCCAGATGCAGAGGAAGCATTTGAAGTCCAACCAGACAGATGCAATCAAGTGGAGATTGCGAAATCACATGGCTTTTTTAGTGGACAATCTGCAGTACTACTTGCAGGTAAAGGTCTTACAGTGTTAACATCTAATCGTAGTAAGATTACCTTGTGCACTCTTTTACCTGGGGTAGTACACACCTAACTTAAATATCACCTCCAGTCTTAAGTGACTCAAAACTCATTAGTTATACAGTTAATTTCTCAACAAAAATGTAATTTTGTTAATCTCTTCAGTTATCCCTAAAATGGTATGTTTTTATTAGATCTTGTCTGTGCAGGTTCATGGTTTTAATTTTGTTTCAAAGTAATTCATTTAGTATTTACATGGGTCTGGCTTGACTGCCTACTTTATCCTTTTCTTCCATTTCTTCTCTGAACAGGTGGATGTGTTAGAGTCTCAGTTCTCACAACTTTTGCAACAAATCAACTCAACTAGGGATTTTGAGAGCATCAGGCTGGCCCATGACCACTTTCTGAGCAATCTTCTAGCACAGTCATTCATTCTACTTAAGCCTGTAAGTGACCATGGAATTGGGCACAAGTATTACAGAAAATATTAGCATTCCCATGTCTAGCTCATTACCTTGTTCAGATTTTAACTAAAAAGCGTTTTTTCTATGATATTTATTCAGTCCCGTGCTGTCACCTTCCTTCTAGGTGTTTCACTGTTTAAATGAGATCCTAGAACTTTGTCATAACTTCTGCGCTCTAGTCAGTCAGAACCTGGGTCCACTAGATGACAGGGGTACAGCCCAGCTGGACATCTTAGTCAAGGTGGGGGCTTTTGACTTCCCCTAAGCAGATGTACACTATCACAGTGTGCACCATATTAACTGTGCTTTTACCCTCTCAGGGCTTCAGTCGTCAGTCTTTCCTGCTGTTTAAGATCTTGTCCAGTGTACGGAACCATCAGATCAATTCTGATCTTGCTCAGCTGCTGCTTCGGCTGGACTACAATAAGTACTACACACAGTCAGGGGGCACTTTGGGCAGGTAGGGGCTGCTTACCATTAGTAGGGTTAAAAAAAATGTTTTTCATGACAAATTCTGATAACATTTTGTTCTTTTGCAGCTTTGGGTTGTAAGGCAGTGTCTTAGAAGGCCCATCAAGCAAGTCAGAAATTTCCTGTGCTTCATACCACTATCCGGATTGATGGGGACTTCGCACTACAATTGCTTTTAAAAAGCCAGAATTTAATGAGCTGAAATTCTTTGACTGTTTGAGGGGCCATGTTCTGTCACAGATATTGACTGTTGTATAAAGTGTAAATAAATGGTCAAACCTGTAAGCCTGTTGAAGTTGCTAAATAAAACACCAGTGAAACAATCACAATTTATTTTTAAAATGGAGGGATTAAAAACTAAGAAACATGGGACTGGGCTCATCTTCAGGGAGAGTAGTCATACTGGTAATGGGCGTGGCTCCTGTAGCCCAGCTTCTTGCCACAGATGAGGCTCTGGATGAGCCACTCGGGGGATACCAAGGGCAGATCCAGTGATATAGCCCAGTTCAGCACTGGTGGGGGACAGGACTGGTCTGTTACCACCAGATCAAACATGCCCTCTGTTGTCTCTGTCCAGGCAAAACAACAAGTGTCTTGTCAGGTTCCAGGTGTGAACCCAAAACACCAATTCCCAACTCTGCTGCTTACTTAATCCTGTGTATACTTTTGTTCCACGTAAGTTATTTTTTTAGAAAAATCAGTGAAGTACAGTAATCAGAAATATTCAGCATTTAAAACACAGCAAATCAAATTTTGAGCACCAGCAATGCGTGAGAACAAATGTTGCCAAAAGTGTCCTAAAGGAATATCTTCCTCAGGTCACTCGCTTAGCTAAAAATTAATCCTAGTTCCAACCAAAAAGTGATAAAAGGAGAGAATGCCAACCTGAAACTTCAGTGTCTGCTTTATGCTGGTGTACAGAGGTGGCGCCTCCCATCCTAATTAATTTAATCAATAAATCTGCAGGCTGTTGAAAGGCCAAAAGAACCTTCATGGACTGGAATGGGCTGTGACGAGGATGCCTGAAAGGACACACCAGAATTGACACTGCATGATCCAAACATCCCAAACCAACCGAAGCAGGAACCTGATCTCTTATTGGCTTACCACTCCACAATCTTGTCATCTGGCCCCACACCTGCAGGAAGTAAGTAATTCCTGTAGTTGAGCAGCTGGTTGTCATGGCAGCAGTCTCGCACCCACATGTGTGATACACAGGGTATGCCCCCAGCCAGGCACAGCAGGTACTTCTCAGTGCGACAGTGCTGGTCTGCAATCAGGATGCTCTGATAGGCAGCGTTGCACTGGCGGAAAAAATGGACTATGAACATTATAAGACACCAGCAGAAACCAAGAGGGTCTATGTAAGTGACAATGACATGAACATAGAGGCTGTGGAGCTGAGTTACCTGCTCCTCGTTGAAGTCCTGCAGAACGTAACCGCCTCCTGCTTCCAGCTGATTCACTGTGTAGCGCTTGTTGTAAGGTGCAGTTGTTACAAATTCTGATTAAACAAATTGGATAGTCAATTAATAATTGGAGACCTGGATTCAATAAATCTTTGTACAAATCTAACAAAACAGCTTGACATTTTGTTTCAAGGTCTTTTAAAACCTCATTCAACAATGCTGCTGTAGGTAGAATAGAAAAAAGTCTGTTGTAACTATTAACCTTTATTTAGTTAATGACTTTGCTTAATGTGACTTACAATTTTAGATCATTTCACTTACCCATTTATACAGCAGGGTACTTTTACTGTATCAGTTCAAAGTGCCATGCTCAAGGGTATTACAGCAGGATTGAAATTTAACCACAGCTTTCACACTAAGCCAGCAACTTTAACTAATGCAGTACAAGCTGACAACTGCTACTTGCACAAAAATAGTATAAGAGAATAAGCTACATTCTCATGTTATCAGAGGGATACAAACACAAATGTTATACTGAAGGACAGCTAACCCTCCTCTCCATCACTAGTCTGCTGGTTCGTCTTGCGGTCATGTTCCGAAGAGGCTGTCAGAAGGAAAGCGTAGCCCAGGAAAAGGGAGGCACTCTGTGGAAGCGGCCCATGGGTCTCCACGAGGTCACCAGGGTCAGAGGGCAGGTCTGTGCCACTCCCTGAAGTGTTGCACACATTCAAACGCTGTCCTGCACAAAGATGGTAGGTGTGAGGAAGAGGTGAGCTCTGAAAGTTCTCAAGCACAGCTTTTGGAGATACAGGGGTCCAGGTAAGACCGTACACTGCACTCTACTCAGACACTCAAAATGAAGTCAACGGTTGTGAACTGACAGTTACTATGTAAGGCTTTTTGAATGATGACCACAAAAGTTCCCCAGCACAAGTACTCATTTGGGCCATGTGAATGTGTAGAAGTCACATACCATTTCTGCAGAAGGCAAAGCAGAAGCTTCTGTTCAACAAAGACAACCACTGAAGAAAAAGTACTTTTATTGTACTGACATGCTTTCCTAAGTTTGAGGAGTCTGAAAATACATCAAACTACCATTATAGCAGGAAAGCATAAGCATGAGGATATGGTCTTAGAAATGACACTGCCATTTATTTTTAACAGCACCAACTAGATACAAAAAAAACAAGCCCAGTTCATTAACAGCAATATTTTAGATAGGTATAAATACATTATGAAATCAGTTAAAAGGCCTAAAAGACAAATACTTTCATTTTCAATTGTGTAAAAAAAACATTAAACATTTAGAAATATTAAAAAAATGCACACTCACAGTGTGCCAGAAGTCCACTAATAAAACATTAAAAGATGATCTTGGGACAATAAATGGGATGATGGTACAGGGTACATTTAATCATGTCCCTCTTCTCTGGGTGGGCTGTCCATACCCGTTCTGGGACCAGCAGACTTGCGCCCCCTTTTGGCAGGTGTCCTCTCCTCCTCAGCAGAGGCGAGATACTTTCTCTTCCCCGATGGACCAGGGGTCCTTGGGCTGTCACTGGAGCTCCGAGTTGGGGTCCCTGCACCCCCAGCATTCCCCCGCCGTTTCCGCTTGCCTTCCACTAGATTGTCTATGACAAGAAACGTAAGATAAATGCAAATCATATCAAAAGTTAGATGGCCCAAATTTAATTACATGCAAAAATATCTGTGACCTGACTGACAAGTGTCCACGTTATCTAAAGCAAGTAACCACTGACCGAAAAGCACAACTGATAAAGTAGTCTCACCTAGACTGATGTCAGATGCCTTGGTGAGGGGGGTAGTAGGTTCATAGGGTCCCAAACTGTACTGCTCCCTCAGACGGTTGCCCTGCTCCATAGACAGAATGACAGCCATACGGCTGTACCACTTCTGCTGACCGTCCTTCTCCACACAGTAGAAGAAATCTGAGCCTTCAGTCTTGTATCCTTTCACCACACCTACGATCAAAAAAGAAATCACGTGTTTACTGGAAAAGGGAATCTGCATTATGTTTGTCCCTTGTATGCATTTTAAACTCAATTATGGATTAATGAAGTTTGATCAAAAAATTAACATTTACTTCAAAGAATACTGTAATTATATAATTTTTATGTACTGTATTTTTTGATTGTTGGAAAATTCCACAAAATTTTCTTCAATATAGGACAACAATGGCGCAAAAACCATTTTCTCACAGCTAACATTTTTGATACATACTGCCAGTATTCACCTACATTCACCCAGTTTAATGTTATTTCCAAAAAAAAAAAAATCAAAATTAGACTTTATGACATTCCAAACACATACAACATAGGCTTCCCCCATGTAATGCTCACAAACACAAGTAATTTATACTTTAAAAGTTGCATAACAAGGTTTCAAATCATACATTAAAAAAAGTGAATAAATTTGAAAACTTAAGCCTTAGTAATCCAGCACCACACAAGGTGACCAGCCACAATCATGTGGTATGAGAGTAGTCTTGTTACTGTGTGCTCACTTGCAAGCACCTCTTTGAAACGTTGACTTTTTAAATCATACAATAAAACCATCATCTATCATAATAATGTAATAATAAAAAAGAAAAATAAATGCTGTAAAATAAAAAAGAAGTTGTTGAAAGAAGTTAGAAAGGCAAAAGAAAAGTGGTACCTGTCATAGAATTCTCCTGAAAAACAATATCATTACAGTTAACATTACATAATTTACTATTAATTTATTGCTCAGTAGAAGCTGGTTAAAGATGTTGAATGATTACAATAATTGCAAGAATTGTATTATTAGATTGTGTAATAATTTTATATGGAGAATTTAAAAGCAGTTTCTCAAAATAAAATACAATAAAGAAGAAATAAATTAAACTATAAGGGTTACAACTTTGAAGCAGAGAAATTTACATTCAAAAAGTGAAGAATGAAGCAACAAAAATGTAAAAATTAAGAGCATAAAACAGAATTAATCCATTTATCATTAATAACCTCTTGTCCAATACAGGCACCAGTGGTCTACAGCCTATCCCAGGACTCACTCATTTTCTTAAGGTAAAAAAAAGGAAAAGGAGGAAGGAAAAGGGGAGCACAGAAATGTCTTGTGTATAAATGATTTAAATATGCAGGTTTTAAAAGTTAAAAAAAAAATTCTAAATCTTTTTTCGCCACATTTTGTATAAATCTTGATTTCCCAGTTTATACCTGTGCTGAAGTACTCATCTTCGGACAGAGCTGTGACTTCCGTTTCCAGGGGAATGGGGTCACACAACAAGATGTCCTTTCCCGGCACATCACATTCATAGCGGTCATCAAAGAGCAGGCGGAAGCGACCTGCCCCAGAGTCACGGGTGATACAGCCAGAGTAAAAGTAGCCATTGGAAGACCACTTGGCTACTACACGCAGGCCCACAAAGCTATTGGTGCCCCTGCTGGTGTCTGAGGCCACTTCTGGAGAGTCAGGGGCATTGGCCGGACTCTCTACCACACGGGGACACACCCTTCTGTACGAGTCCTCCTCTGAGGAGTATGAGGCGGGACCTCGGCCACTGTCTCTTGCCAGATTCCCAGCACCCCTGAGGAGAGAGGGGAACAAACTGTGTGTCAACAACTGGTACCCCTTCTTTTCCCCCCAACTACAGTAGTTAATCACCAAGATGGTTCACCTTAGTCTTGTATCAAATTACATTTAGAAATCAGGCATGCTACAACTAAGTCTAAAAAAGCAAACAAACAAACAAACAAATAAATGCTACAAAAAAGAAAAGCAAATACAGGTAAACCCCGGTATACGGAGCCCTGGTATACACAATTCTGCTATAACGCAGTTAATCTTTAAATACCAGCTCCTGGTTTAGGCAACAGACGTCACGCTACAGTGCAGATCCATAACACAGTACCACAAATTTGTATGGAAGTAATCAAAAAAAAAAAGTTTGCACTTTGTGCGAGAAGCTTTGTTCCTGTCTTAACATTCGCTTTTCTACACATTTGTGCAGTGTCTCCATTTTAACCTCATAAAATAATGTGTAATCCAACAAAAATGGGGGCAAAAAGGTTGAAAAACTTGTTTAAAAAAATTATAAACGGTAATAAGGCTTGAGAAAGCATACAGAATAGAAATGAATATTTTATGAGAATTGAAAGAGGCGAGTTACACACCACAATTCACGATCAATGTTCTTATCACTTGTGAGTACAGTAACAATTCATTACAGCAAATTTACAGTGCATTTGTTATTTGAATTGTTTAACTGTTTTTGATTGTTTGATTACTATTTTATTATCAAATTATGCTAAGCAGCGTGGTTCCTGTGCAACTCTGTTGCTGCACAACTGCATAACTTTCTGCGATTACTGCGTGTGCTCCAAGGTATTTCACAGTGTTGTGTGGTATTTGGGAACATTAGCTTGGGGTTTTTCGATGGCCTGGGAACACATCATTATTTCTCATATAATGTAAAGCAGCATCCCAGAATACGTAATTTCGATAGGTGCAGCATTTTCCAGGAATGAATTAAGGTCATAAATCGGGGTTTACCTGTGGTCTTATTTCTATAATGGAAATAAAAGTTTCAAAAACCCAGTGAAAACACCAGTGCAAAGCAGCACACCACAGGGCCCATGGGGACTCAAGGGGTGGCAGTGGCAGTGCTGAGGCCAGGTTTCCAGATGCCAGGGAGTTGCTCTTGCAGCCAATCTTGAATGGCCTCACCTGAAGAAGGGGCTGCGGGAGGGAGGCCTGCCTCGACGGCCCCTTCCACGTGGTGTTAGTGGGGCTCTGCCTCTGTCTTCCATCCACTCTGACCCCCCTGGCCCACAGTGGGCCCTCTGCTGCTGTCCACTCGCTTTCCGGGGGCTGAGGAGACAGACGAAGAACGGTCTGTAGGCTGGAGGGGCAGCAGCAGAGGGGGAAGGCAAATGGCCTTGCACCAGGGGCCATTGAGGGATTACGGATCCTTCCTAGTCTGGCTGCGTGTCAGGGTGTTGAGTCGTGGGGAAAATTAGGTGCAGAGGCTGATACATTTCCTCTACATACATCTCATATGCTAAGGTCTGCCACAGATCAAGTATAATCTATTTCAAAATAAAAACAAAACTAAATTTCTCAATACGCGTTTGAAATTACTGCCTTTGAAGGTGTACACAAAAATACCTTTAAATGGCTTTAAATAAAAATGTTACATAAAAAATTGAAAGACTATCACACGATTCTATGAGGACCATCATCTCGTTCTAAATGCTTGAAAATACACAGTTGTATGTAAACCAAAAACAATTAAATTTGTACAGAGACTGGGAGAATCACCTGGCAGACTTCGCCCCACGACTATTGGGAACAATGAAGTCCGTCTGTTTTGCAGGACCACCCCCTATGCTGCTAGTTCCACTGGAGCTGTGCTGCAAGCTGGAGGTCTTGGACGAGAGGGAGCTGACATCTGCTAGGTCTCCAGAAGTCATGGAGCTCCCTGTGCGTGATGGGGAGATGTCGTTCTCCATCACACGGCAATCCACGACCGGTTCCTCAGACTCCTGCTGGACCACAGACAGTGACATGGGGTGAGACAAGTAACTAGAAAAGGGGCCTGTTGTTTCTAAGCACCGCTTTGGCATGTGGCCCTTTCTCCTACCTCTGTAACTTTCCGATCCACCTCTTGGCCGTTTTCGTAATAGATGTCTGTGATGATGCGTGTGACTGTGGTGCGGACCTCACGGATGGTGCGCACATGTCTTCTTACAGCCTGCCCACGGAGGGGCCGCAAAGGAGGCGTCTCCAGGTCTCCCTTGACAAACACATCAAGCACATTAGCTCACAGCACAAAAGTTAACCCCTTCACAACCACCTCACACTCTTAGCCAAACCCAAATCTGAGCTGAGGAATGCTGGCACTCACCTGTACAGAGGGGAAATGTGACTCATTAGCCTCAAAGCTGGTCTGCTGGGACACTGCCTTTTGGTGAAGCTGCAGCAGGATACATGGGATTTGGATGTTATTGTTGACAGTGTAATGAATCACTCTGGTATGTCCCCCTCCCAAGAGCCTCACTTCTTACTTTGCTGGGATGGCTAGGTGATATGTGGGTGTCAAAGCTGGTCTGCTGTGAAACTGTTCTCTGTCTGGGAGGTGTGCAGGGTGCTGGTGTTACTCCCTCCTTGGGCCCTGGTGGGCCAGCAGGGCTGTCAGGATGGCTTACACCCACAGTTTCAGCAGGAGGTTCTTCCCTCCTGCCCATTTGAGGTGATATCCTCTCTGGCCCAGAGCTCCCAACTGGACTCGCTGGCATAGACCCCTCCTGTGTGGAGCTGGGGGACAACTCCTCTGACTGACTGGTCTCAAAGACAGCGTTGCTCCTGGGCAAGTTCCTCAGCCTCTGGGTCAATGGGCCTGGAGCAGCTTTTTCACAATCACTCACCTGTGAGGAGGCTGAGTTGAAAAGGTCTCCCCTGTGGGAGAATGGACAGCAGTTACCTGATAACATAGATAATAGATAACATATTTTATAGCTAAATTCAACACCATACTGCCTGCTTGCTGACTCAGCCACTGGCAGAAACACGAATCACTTCACCTTATTACAGAGGTCAAAGGCAGCAGCTGGACTTCTGACACACAGACTAAGAGATGGAACTAGGATTTGGGAAACCTTGACAATGACCTTGCAGTGACTTTAAAGCATACTGCCCCCTATCTTCTCTGGGGAACACTTACTGGCAACCAGAATAGCTGCCTCATCTTCTCGTCTCAATCCATCACTTACAAGTAGGTCAGACGTGGGCAGAGCTGCCAGTAAAGTGTGGTGGAGCAAGCGGGGCACACCAGAACCTACTTAAATCTTTCTAAATATACAGAACACCAAGGGAGATCTATATATTTCTCACATTCACTACCACCAAGGTTACAGCAACACATAGAATTTAAAATGTGGAAAAACTGATGCAATTTACATGCACTTCAGTTTACATTGCTTGTTGAGGTTAAAAAAGATACAAGGGTCACAAAATTAGGTGCATTTTTCAAACTCGAAAAGAGTAAAGGTTTCTGGTGAAATTGCCCATCTAATGCTGAAAGATATCCTAGAATGACAGCAGAGTTCAGAAGTTTTAGAGCTACAAATGCTGCATAGCCTGAACTGAGGGTGGTGGTTTGCTACAAAATTAAAACAACCAGGAGAGGGCACTGTGCTTCTAAGAACCTGAGCTCTGTAACAATTTGCAGTGTCATTGTCAAGAGATCATGCATACTATGCAGTGGAAAAGATTGTGCGGGGGAGGGTTACCTAGTGGGTGTGCTGGGATTGCTAGGTTGGACCTTCTCTTGCGCCTCCTCCTGCCTCCGTACCTCACAAACTCGACTGAATACGGATGGGACAGTCGTGGAGCTATAAGAGTTGAAACTGGGGTCAGCACCGTTATTCGCACCTACTGAGAGAAACCTAACTTCTCCACGAATTTTGGGAAATTTCAATGTTAAATGTTTTAGAAGGAAGCCTTTGTTTTATTTTTCACTTCTGTGCCAAGATTTTTTTTTTTTAGACGGCAGCTCCTTGACTGAAAAATCTTAGTTCCTCCCCACTTGAACACATGTACATGTGGATTATTAGAGGTTAGAGGTAAAAACTGCACCTCTGATTCAGCAACTGAAACAACTGACCAAACTGAAATGAAAGCTTATATAAATAAGCTGCCTTGCATAGCAACGGCAACATGTTACCTGGTTACAGCCTTGACAACAGTGGTAACCCTGGAAACAGAGCCTTCCTCATCCAATAGTGCTGGTTCTGGAAACAAATTAAACAAGCAGTTTGTCAAACAAATGTCAAATGGAATAATTATTATGTTATATTTTAACATTCGCAGGAAATGCCAAAAGAGATCCTTTAAAACAACTCACTTTATTGGACTACTTCTATTTTAACATTTTTGGAAAAAGCATTTTTAAAGTAACAAATAAGTAAGGGCATGTTGTGTAATCATTAGAGCCATTGCTTTGCAAGTGAAAAGGATAGGTTCCAATCCCTGCTGGCACCGTAATACCTATGAGTACCATGAAGGTTTTTACTCCCAGTTGAAACAACAAAAATTATCCAAACGTATAAATGGGGAACAATCTTTTTATATAGCTTAGTGCACAAGTCTAACATTACAGACTGCTTTGGACAAAGCTATAAGCTGAATGAACAAATGCAATGAGGTAATCATTTCCTAGTTGTACCCCCCCCCAACTGCAACAAGAGCCACAGAACTTACTTTGTAGACTGAAATGCTCAGAAACTGAGCTACTCTCCTCAACTGGGGTAACCAGTTTCATCCTGAAACTCAGCTTTCCATCATGCTCAGTGGCTTTTTCATTTTCAGTTTTAGTCTCCTCCCCACTCTCTTCCACCATGATTTCACTGGCTGCCATGGCGGTCTCCTCGGCCACATCACCAACTGATCTCTCTGAAAGCGAACTCATTCCTGTATGACAAAATAAGAACTGTTAAATACCTTAAAACCAAAATTACTGGGTATATCAGACAGAATCAGACTGGGGAGGGGTTACCAATGGGTGTACTGTGTCTGGGGGTTTTCTTTAACTGACTCAGGAGGGGAGGTGTTACATTGGCTACTGGTCGAATTAGTTCCCCTTCTTTTGGAAGAGTGAAGTGAAATGGGATTTCTGCAAGAGAAACAAATTGCAAAATATGTAAAGTCACTCTAGAAGGGGTATTAAAGATGTCACATAAATATCAGTATCATTTCCAGAGGACATTCAAAAAAACACACACCTCCAGAACTATTACTTGGGCTCCTGTTCTCAGAATTCTGCTCCATTTCTCTGTCAGCAGTCTTAGGGCTCAGTGATGTTGCCTTTTCTGACAGCCAGTGCCTGCAGTCAGCAGCTGGGTTTGAGACCTCGGGGTGGGGTTCTGTGCCAGTCCTAGAGGACACAGACTTTTCTACTGGGACTTCCACCTGAGATGATGGGTGCTGCATGTCATCTGTAGGAACCATAGGGACACTCTGCATAGGAACAGACAATTCTGGGGAACATGTATGGGTGGCCTTGTCTGGCTGTGAGGTTCTCTCACCCTCCTCCACTACAATCACACTGTTGCTCTTCTCCTGTTCCTCCACCTCCTCAGCTGCACCCACTTTCTCCTGGGCAGAGGCTATAGACTCCTTTGGGACACTCAACTCTTGGGGTAAAGGTGAGACATCCTCTTCCATAGGCTCTGGAGAGACCATATGCCTCTGAGAGAGGGAAAGGCAAAGCTTGGACTGTTCAGTCTCAGAGATCTCTGGCTTTTCCCCTTCATCCATCTTCTCTTCATCCACCATGTCTTCATTTTCTTGGCCCTGAAGGGCCATCTGAGACACTTCAGCTTTAGATCCTGTTACTACGCAAACATCTGGACTCTTTGACTGAGCCTCCATAAGCACATCCTCAGTATTGCCGTCTCCAGGGTTTTCTTTAGGAATTGTAGCCTGAGACTCTGAACGGGAAGCTAGGCTGGCATGAACCTCCTGCAAGGTTTCTTGGGGGGCACATTTCAAAGCCTGCACCTTCAAATCTGCAACTTCAAGTTTCTCCTGGGACTTTGTGACATTTAGTGTACAGGATACATTCTGTTTCTGTGACCCACGAGTATCCGTCAAGTCAGTAGTTTCTGTAGCAGTTATTATATTCATGGATGGTGCATCTGGTCTGATGAGCCCCGAATGCAGGTCCGCTTTAGCGTCATTTCTGGCATTTAACTCAACACTGTTACACTTACTGCTAGAGCTTATCAAGTCAGGCACCTGGGAAGTCTTTGGCAAGTCAGCACTGTTTTTCAGTTCTGCCTTGGAGTCATCCGTTTCCTCCTGTTGGCTACAGGGCTCAAGGACAAGCTCCCTGGCAGCAGTGCCAGGCACCTCCCTTATCTCTTCTATCTGGGTGGCCTGACTATCATCCTGTTCCTCCTCCTCCTGCTGCTTCAGTTCACATGCCTGCTGAGCAACACCAGTGTTCTCACTGATCGTGGAGAGCTCTAACTGGAAGGACTCTGCTTTCATGCTGGGGTGCGACTGCTCCGAGACCGAGGCTTCATGCCTTGCGGTAGAGTCTGTGTCTGGTGTCACTGAGGTTTCTTTCTTCACTGGTGGCTCTGACCCTGTGTTACTGCCTCTTCTTTCCTGGCTCTGAGTTGGGACAAAAACATCCTATAAAAAGAAGAAGGGGGAAAAAAAAAACCTTCAGATTTATCTGCAAAATTTCACCACTCAGTATTCCCCTCAGCCAGGCACTTACATGGGAAAAGTCAGGCTGTGATGGCACAGAGAGGGTCTTTCCTAAAACAAAACTTGGGGAATTGTGGGACACTGGAGTGGATGCTGCTGGAGGCAGCTTATGATCAGTTTGGGAAAGCGTGTGATCCATCTCCATGGGCTCTTCTTCTCTATGGGATGGATGGTCAGGTTCATCAGGAGGAATGGATGTGTCCATGGGTTCCTCAACGGCTTGAAAAACACAAAAATGGCAAAGGCATTCAGCATGGTGAACACTGAGAAGCTGCATACAGTAGCAGTCAGAAATTTGAGTACACTTGCTGGAAACTAGCCCCCAAGGCATTTGGCTAACAAATCTGATCAGGAAATGAGCCGTTGTGTCTTCCCAGCTCTTCCTTAGTGCTTTCCAGAGATGTAGGAGTCTTGTGTGATGCTTTCAGTTCACTCTTTTCTGTGGTTTGTCCACAGAAATATCACTCAAATTGCTCTGCTGTACTCACAAGTCTTACTGGTACTATATTTTTCCAACTTAATTACCTTCATTTGCTTGGACAGTGGGAGAACTGGGCACAATGAGAGGCGTTTGGCTTAAACGTTCCTGAGTGGGGGCCACAAATTCAACTGAGTTCCTGCAGGAAAGGACCACGACCAAGTTGTATGCTTGTAATTCCTCATACACTTTCCATTTAGTGTAAGTTATACAGTGCATACAGGTGGTGAGGGATGGTTCTTACTGGGAGAGACTTTCTTGCACTAGGGTTCCCTGGCCAGAGAGATGCAGAAGATGCAAGCTGTTTGCAGGGGTTGATGTTGGCAGTTGCAGGTCTTCCGCCTCAGGAACTGTGCTGTCTACTCCCCCTATGTCTGGTGGGTAGATAAGAAAAGGGAAATTATATAGTAATGAAGGCCATTAAAAAACTCACACAGAAGATCATCTGTCCTTTCCACTTGTGTAAAATCCAAATAAAGGAGAACAGGGGCCAAGATCCTCATACCATTTCTTTGTCCTTCAAAAAGGTCATCCTGGGAGGAGGGCACCTCACTGTTGTTCCCCACTTCCTTAGCCTCATGTGCCTCTGAGGCATGGGCATGCAGAAGATTCTGGATGCTCCTCTCCTTCCCCTCCAAACATGTGGGCTCAGGTGGGCAGCTGGAACTCACCTCTGACCTTCAAACAGAGTAGGGTGGCCTTGACAAATATGCTCCCCTTGCAAAAAAATATCAGGTGAACCATGAAAAGACAGTTACCTTGGAGTTGTGCTGTTCTGGCTGTCTGGTCTTAGCCCTTCAGCACTGTTCTCCTCTGTAACTTAAAATACAATCCTATTAGCAGTTACCTAACTATAAACATCCATATTAATAATGATAATCATGCTGAAGTTACAAATTTCTGTCCAAACATACCTTGCTTAGCACACCCCTGGCTGGTGTTGTCCATCTGTCCTGGTGCAGTGCATTCCTCTTTCTGGTCTTCTTGACTGCTGTTTAGCTCCCCTCCAAACCCCTGACTCTCTGAAAGCTCCAGGAATGCAAACTGAGAAGTCCCCCCTGTGCGCATGATCACATGTAAAAATCCAAACATATATTTTAGTCCTTAAAATTGTCAGGGGCACAGAGAAACCCTCAAGAACATCATGCTGTCTGGTTATTTTTAGACTAAAAAAATGCTTTCTCCAAATTCACAGTGTGGAAAGCTACATCGTAAAACTGAACATAAAGAAGACAGAAGCTGCACCTTAACCTAAAGGCATAGCTGGCTAATATTACAACCAGCTATTCCTTTACAAGATGGCTAAAAAAAAAAAATCAGACAATTTATTTGTGGACTAGCTTACCTTCAGACTGGACACACGGTGTGGTAGAGTCTGCCCCAGTATCCATCTCGATCCCTTCCCCTGAGCACTTCCCGTTCGAATGTGGCAGGTCCCTGGCATAAAAGTAAACCAAATCTAATATGTCAAAACTGAAGATGGAGAACAGAATCTGTAGGTATCCTCCTATTAGCTCCCTCACAGCCAAGCACTTTTTCAGTAATTCAATTATATCATTCAGGGATGAGGAGAAATGTTCTATAGAAGGATATAAAAAAACTAAATCAGATAACTAGCATAATAGTGCTTTGTTCTGAATCTGTAAGTTGTTTCTTGACAAATAAGAATGTGACCACACTTCACTGCACAGAAATCATTTGTCTTTTATAAGTTCAAAAAGCCGTTTTTGTAGCAATGTGGATTGAATACTTATTCTATTACTGAAAGCCAGTTTTGATCACACTATAAGAAAAAAAAATTACATGCTCAGAAATCTGTTGCCAATCAATCAGAACAAAAAAATAAACAAAAAAAATGAGAATTATTAAAGTCAGAAACAATAAGGACAGTTCTTGTAATGGTCTAGACCTAATATCTTCAAGTTATTTATTTCGAAAAAAACCTGTAAAAATTATCTGTTACATATCCTGAGAGCAGACATGGGGGCATGCTGACCTCTTTGCAATAGCAGGGGGGCATACACCAAAAACCTGACTGTCCTCTTGTGCCACACAAGGGGAATCCAAGGGTACTGGAAAGATACCAACAATTTTTACAATTTCAGAAAACACAAGAGACATCAACAAACAAACGCTCAAAATGTCACATATCAAAGGAAAGTGTCTCCAACCTGGGCTGGCACGCTTGTTGCTCTGGGCTGCAGTTGTTTGGCTGTCAGTCTGTGAACACCTGCTACCCGATGGTGATGATATCAGCTCCTGATGCCAACAGAATGACAGTCCTGAAAAAACTACACCACATACCATGTTTTTTGCAGCAGCCTTTAAATACACTGGATTTTTGTGTTATGATCCTTTGAATTTCAAATTTTTAAAAATATAAACATCACATTCATTTTTAATTGCACTTCACTTGGTTTACAAAAAAATGTACATAAAAAATTTGCTGAGTGACCGGCGTTCCTGCATCCAGCCATTAGCTGACAGTAAAGAGCACCCAAGAGGAATGTAGTAAAGCCTGTATTCCACTCACTTAACAGCTTGTGTCTGGTGTGTTGGAAGGTAATCAACAACAAGATGTTGAACACTGCACATTTATATAATAGGTCAAAAATTAGGCATTCAATATGAGTTTTTGGACATGCTGTATTTTTATTATCAATTATTTGGAATTAATATAGCACAAAGTGAAAACAATAGTAAACACCTTGGTGTATTTCATCTATTTTTCTCGTAATCATGACTTTTAAAGAACCATCTCAGCAAATAAACTCCGGTACATCTCTATTATTTAGCTTATATTGACACTATAGATAATAAAACTCTCCACTTTTTTAACAAAGTTAAAAGATTTAGTCCTGAACAGATTGCTCTTGTTCATGGTAGTCCCAGCCTCATACCCTATGTTTCCTGTATGAAAAACAGCAACAATGTATTGGATCAGGAAAAAGTGCATCTTACAGCACATTTTAAATTTGTTATAGTTTTATCTAGAGGGTTTTTTTTAAAAAAAAACAAAAAAAAAACAAATTAGCCTGTGAATAAACTCCTAGTATCATTAAGCTTTTACTGACTGTGAAGTAATAGTTAGATTTATGAACAAATTATGACCAGATTTGTGGTGAACTGAGGACCCAGTGTATTGAAAAAGAAAATACATCATCAACAGTACCTGATGAGTAAATCCAAGTGCAAAGAAACACATAGAAGGACAAGTGTAGCTGAGGAAAACAGTGTGGACATTATGTGAAAGTAAAGCTGCTCCTGTCCTGTAATTCTTCTCACCAAAACAGGGCTGTGAGAGGTGGGCTGCAGGCTGGAGAGGCGACGAGCCAGTAGGGCACGATAGCTGCTCTCAGGATCCTCTTCTAGGGCGGCACTATCTGGCTGGGAGTCCTCCACAATCAAACAGGGGTTTTCTATCTGGGAAAGGTCGGGTTCCAGATCATTTCCTCCAGGGTCCATGAGGATGAGAGACACGTTGAGAGTAGCACTGAACACTGCGAAAGAACAGGACCACAGAAGTGCTCCAGTAAGAAGGGTCACCAGCAGAGGGAAACATTTAAAACAAGCTACCTTGGAAACATGTGACAATACAAGTGAGACCTTGCCGAAGGCACTGTTCACTGCAATTTGTAATTTCAAAGTAATTTGTCTTTAGCTTTTGCTCCCCACTGTACCCTGAACAATATCTAAGGTCCTGAACAAGATTATTTCAAGAGGTCAGTGTACCAACATATATTATATTGTTTATCATTGGTTTAGAGCATCACTGTGCCAACAACCATTATTATTGTACATTTAGCTCACGCCTTTGTCCAAAGTGACTTAAATGTTAGATAAGCAACTTTAAAATAATTTACCTATTTATACCGCAGTATATTCTTCCTGTATCAGTTGAGGATAAATATCTCAATCAAGACCACGAAAACTAACATAGATGTGCAACTTGGACTTTCCACCATACGGAGTATCTCATGTTCAGTGTGTCCAGGGAACAGAAATTTAAGTACCAACAAAATGTGAGCGATGGCCCGAAATCAGCCGCAGCAGAACCCCTGGTAGATCTGGTTAGCAAACTTAACTTGACTGAAGAAAAGTGAGCGTACGCGGCAGACTAGATGTTTTCTTATAAACAGGACTTCACCCCACTGTTACATCATTTAAAAGTAAACACATTCGAACGACAGACACGCAACTTTAAGAGTGCTTGCTGACTGTTCGCAGTACAAAACCTAACACATAACAGGCTAAAGTATTTCAATTAAAACACTTTACGCATACCTATTCCACGCCATAAAGAAAATGTGCGTCAAAAGCCGATCGTGAACCTCCTTTTACATGGACGCAGAGCCAGTTTCCATTTCACTCCTTCTTTATCTTCGCGGCACACGCGGCTTCTACCTGGACCCGCGATTGGGCCAGAGCCTCGAAGTGGTACACGTCACATAAACTTCCTCGCAACTTGATTGGCTAGATTAGGAAAACGCACCAGTGATTGGCCAAGAGCAAAACCACTGAACACCAGGGGCGCCGCAGCACATTTCACGCCTAACAAGCCTGCCTACTTCATATTGGAACAATGGAGGAGCGCCTTCTTCCTTATACATTAAGATTACTGGTATGCACAGTACTAGTCTAGTTTATTTTCCATCACCCAACTGGGACTGCTTTTCAGGGGAAAATTGCTCATCTGACAACAAATTCTGGTTATTTTTTAAGTATTAGTGCTGGCTCCAAAAAGCCTAAAATAGCCTAAATACCAAAAAAGGTATAGTATCAGATCACCGAGACAACCAATTTCGTGGAATTAGGTATATATATCAAAAAAAGTAAAAGATAAGGTTCATAACTGACTCAAGTGGTCTATCAAGGTATTCTCGTTGAATATATGAAATCCATGAAATTCACTTTATTCTGTCTGCACAATGCCTGAAGCCATCTACTTTAGGTACGTCCATATGTTACTATGGCAACAAATCTTGGATTCACTCAATTGTTCTCACACATGCTCTCAATACAAAAGGCACATGTAATTTAACAAGCGATGATAATGCTGCAGTTTTTATTATAATGTTAAAATGATATTCTTTGAAATTCACAAATATTTCTTTTTCTCATTACAGAAATGTTTTTTTTTCCTTTGGCTCAAACTACATAATTATTTTTAGGTGCATACTGACATATTACACAAATCTATACTTACTGATTGCAATATGCAATAATTTAATGCAATAATTTGTCTACCACAAAAACTTAAATCAATACATTAAAATATGGTATGCACCTTTTCCATTTTTTATCTGTTGAGTAATACACATTTAATGCTGTCATTGAAAAGACTATTTTTAGCAAAAAATTTAAATCTAATTTTCATCAATAATGAAATATATTAATACTTCATAAAATATTAGTCATGTCAAGGACATAAAATTAAATGGTATAGAAATCTGAGGGAAAAAAAAAACAAGTATTGATAATCCAATCCACAGTGCATCATTGGTAACATAACACAGTAAAGAAAAAAATGCATTTCAGTGCAGCAACTACAGTAAAGTTGCTGTAAGTATACTGAATAAAACTATTTTGAATTGTATGGTTGCTGAATCGATTTTTATGAGGATACGTTAGAGATGATGCTACTACAGATGTGGGTAGCGTGTGGTCACCATGACATACATGGACAGTTTTTCTAATAATCATATATGCTTTTGCAATGTAAGTACATATCAGAATGTGAAGAAACAGAGCATGAAAGCTGTTCAGGGACACTGTGCAGTTACATTACACTTCATCAGTGATGTATTCTCCAGTGGCTGAGATGAGGCGTGGGCGAGGTAATGCTGGGTTGCCACCCCTCTTCTCCAACCCCCAGCCCTTGGAAAAATATCAAAGTTCATGTCAGTGTGTTGCTGTCAGCTCACACCTGCTCAGTTCCCCAATGTCACCTACAATTATGTCCATGTTTACATCCCGGACTAGCATCTGTACACTGCTGAGAGGGCGACAGGGCTGCAGGGAAACAGCGCAAACCATTAGTGAAGAACACATCAAGGATGAAGCATGGACTCCGTTAAATACCGTCTGGCTTTCAGTTTGCGAGCAACTTCAATCCTATCTTTTAGAACGGTTTCGATCGCGGAATAAGAGCGTTTGCAACGTTATGAATTATGACTGATTTGGCACTCATACCCCACAATCCCTGCAAACGTGTGCTGAGGAGGTTCCTGAGAAGAACCGCGCACCCCGCACCCTTGAGATCCCTTCACATCTGTGTCTGACACCCAAATCGGCAAACGCGCAGCAGCAGCAAGTGAACAACGCCGTATGGGAGATCAGACATCTTCACTTGAGAAACCAACTCGTCCTTGAACACCGGTCTGAACCGCTATGTGCAAACAAATGAAAGAAAACACCTGCTTTTGATGTTATCGCTCTTAGATGCGCTTACCTTTCTGCTGAACGTGGACTGCAGTTGTTCCGTTGGCGGCTTTTGTGTGGTAATTTAAATACGGGGTTTAATTGTACTTCCAGGCTGCAACTGGCTCTAGTAGCAATGACTTCAGTTTGTGTGTCTGCCCGTCTCTCTCTCCCTCCTGGATACACTTGGGTGTGGGATTCATGAGTGCCACTTAAAGATGCAATGGCATTTTTTGATGTGCGAGTGTGCGGGTGCTGCGTTCACAACACATCTGTGCATCGCTTTATCTCTGCTGGGAAATGTCACATTCTCTGCGGGGACAGGGAGGACCGAGGGCAAACTTGGGAAGAGGAGCGGACCGTGTGCCGGAACTCTGCGGTTCGTCGGACCTGCACGTTAGCCCATCCGCTTGTTTTTGCCAGCTGCGTTCTGGAAAAAAAGACAGTTCGTGTTTTCCAATTAACAGAGGCGCACGTCATTTCTCCTGCCCCATTTTCACACCCCACTTTCCAGACAATTCAAAATTAATTGCAAATTCATACACACCTTATGCAGAGTGTATATATACCAATATATTAAGGTATGGTACAAACCTCATTTTTTGGAGAAAGCAGAGGTTTTTAGGCCACTATTGTGCCTGTTTCATATTTAAGTTCACAACGTTGTTAAACATTAGTTGAATAGCACACTGCTTTATTTAAAAAAAAAAAAAAAGACAGTATTTATCTAATGCTGAATAATTTCTTCGAGTATTAGCTCTCGATGCAAAAGAACCTGACTGAAATGCTCATCTGATATAATCTGCGAGGTTGCCATGGTGACAGAGGAACCCTTTGTTGCAGCTAAACGATGTCTAGGGATTTTATCTTCATACATTGTTACCTCTTCAACTTTTTTAAAGTTTGTTTTGACTGAAATTTTCAAAAATACACTTACTCATAACGCAACATCAACGTGTGCTTACGTGAATTTTTCTACAAAATTAATAAATATTCACAATAAGTCTATTGTTTAGAAAATATTACAGTGAAAAACTTTCACTATATTTCTGCATTGCTTTAAATCTATTTGAACTTTAAGTGAGTCTAAGTTTTTGGAAAACAAGCTCTGAAACTCCTATGTCATGTAAAATCTTGAAACAATATACAGGGGTATAAAATTTCAAGCTTCTGGACGGATATATTTGTGGAAAAAAATGTTGAAAACTTATTTAATTATCCAATAGGATAATTATATATTTTTATTACATGAAAATGATTTTTTGAACTTTATTAGCAAGCAATATTGTGAGGATTCATTTTTCAAGATTAATAAGCCAAGATTAAATTTTCTTTCAGACAACCAGTTGTTTTTCAATGCATTTTAGAAAACCCCCAAAACATAAAAGGAAGCCATTTGTGTTAAATGTGACACTGAAAATAGAATAAAATAAGTAAAATTTGCATCCTGTTCCAAAATAAACTCATTTAGTTAATTTCAAATGTAAATTAATGTTTGAAATGAGCCCAAATGTCAGGCATTGAAATTTTCCACCCAGTGTACTTCAAACTATTAGCAGATGAAAGTCCTGTACAGCAATTGTTTCTGTTTCCACCTACATATCTTCTAAATGTGGGGGGCAGCTCTTACATAACACAGTTCTTTCAAACTGGATCTGTGAAGTAGGCAAGAGACAGCAATTTAACAGACTATTCATAAATAAAGCCATTTTACATGCAAAAGAGATAGTGACCTGCCAATTACTGGAATGAAGGTATCGATGCTGAGGGTCACACTACACATCGGAATAGGCAGTGGATAATTCAGAAAAATGGCTGGTTTATTCTGCTGAGAATGCGGAAAAAGTATGTGAAGTCAAAAGTTGCTCATCAGTTAAACTGGTAATCTTTCTCTGGCTACTAATGCAAATAATAAATTTAGTTGCAATCATAATATTTTACAGAGCAGTGTTTTTCAGGGTTCTGATAAGTTCTGGAAATATGTGTCACTGTATAGTTCGGTGTTTAAGGACTAAGCGGCGGTTTAGGTAATGTTTTACTGTACCAACAGAGGGCAGTAGATGGTCTGGTGAACAGAACGCAGCCGGGTGTGTTTTCCACAGTGCTGACTCACCGAGCACAGACACGGCAGGGAGAAGCACAGCGGACATGTGAAGGAGGAGGGTTCGATATGATCAATCGCAGCAGTGAAGTGCAAACCGAGCTGCATCCCAGCCACAGGCAGCCAATGAAACTGTTCGGCAGCCTGCTGAGGGGGGGCTCAAAATCACACTAAATCCATCACCGACGTTTTAAGGCTTTGTATGTCTTATCTATCGCACAGTTTTTTCAAGGATGAAGATAAATATTATTTTTTTCCTCGCAAAGAATAAAGCACATTGCCTTCATAACATCATTACAGAATATACATTGACGACTCGTACACGAGCTGATCTATTTTTTTTACAGAATTCAATATTAAACATTATTGCCGTCTTTAGTCTTTGAATAAAGGCCCCGTACATTGCTTACAACATTTCAAGATGGACCAAATGGACAAGCCATATGCAGATTAATTTAAACCTTCTTTACATTTTTTATATGAGTATGAATAAATCCTGTTGTTTTACTCAATTTATACAACCATGTATTTCTAGCCTGCTTACTGTAGTGTAAGTTCAAGATATGCAAATGATAAAATACTCTCTAGTTGCTCCTCATGAAAAAGGACATCTTGGATATTTTCTGGGAAGTGTATTATCTTAAATGCAATGCATTGCTACAGATTTTATATGCTTATTGCAGTCTTCCTTTGTGAAAAAAAATAGTTTCATTCTTTGATTTCCTTTACTGTCTTTCTGTTTGTCTCTCTCCCCCCGGTCCTTTTCTTCCTATCTTGGATAATTGCCCAGGTTTTGCTGTCTGCTGCAGTGCAGTGAGTCTCTGGGGACTCTCTGCAGGCATCAGATACTGAAGCTCATACTTGCCTCGCTATTCTCAAAAACAGTAATAATTAGCTATTTATTTTCCACTTTCAGTCACCAGTACTATTATCTCGAAAGTCAAAATCCATCAGTCCATTCACGAATTATTGTTAACAGCTTTATCCTGGTCAGGGTTATGGTGGCCTAGAGATTCTTCCAAAATCACTGGACACTAGGCTGTGAAACTACATCCTGGATAGTATACTGGATATACCCTGCCAGTATATCACAGAATGACCACATAAACACAAAATATAGAGTGACCAGTTAACCTGAAACACATGGGTTTGGACTATGAGAGGAAACCAGAGCACCAGTAAGAAACCCGCACAGACATGGAACAGTCAAACTCCACAGAGGCTGAGCCAGATTCAAACCCACACCCAAACAGTCCGCATGCTGTGTGGCAGTAGCACTGCTTTCTGTACCACTGTGACACCTATTTACAATATAATACTGGCATTTTTAGCAGTTAAGTACTAGTTACGGAATTTCACATAACTTGGCATTACAAGTGAAACATAGTGCACTTTGACCGTTGGTTATTCAGCGTTTCAAAGTTGTGAGTTCATATGTTCTGCTAGGTGAAAGAACACAGGGATAAAGCTGAAAGACTGAAACATTTCTTAGGCCTTAATCTTATTCCAATAGTCCTTTTTATACAAAACAGACAAAACAAAAATAGAACAATCTCAGTTCGTGTGTCCGAAAAATAATTTTCTTGTCAAAACTTTGGATGATTTTTGAACTACAAAGCTGTACTCTCTTTGACACCTTGATATAAATAGAAAAAAAAGTCTCATATTAAAAAAATCCTGAAGGTTACTTTGGTACCTCTGTCAATTAAATCATAAAGGAGTGGCAGCATGATACGACATAATGCAACCTTTCTGCCAGATATGAACAAGTAGACAAAGGATAATGTTGATGTTAGAAGCTGCATGAACTGAAGGAGGCACCAGCCTCAAGCCATGGCACGAGCAGCCATGAACTCCTCCCATGATGGCTGTCCAGTGTCTGTCAAGGGCTGTCACTTACACACATTGTTGGGGGCTCTCTGTCTAACATCATCTCCCCAATCTCTGTGGTACATGGTGGAGCAAAGGCAGGGAGTCTGTCGATATTTTATGGACCGTATTATCTTACTGTCTGCAGCTATTTTTACCTCCTGTTTTGAAAACTGCCAGCACAAGGTTAGAAGTGTTCAACATATTTTATGCTCAACATTTGACTACTGACCTTGCAATCCGACTGTTGTTTTCCATTCATTTTGACTCCAGTTTGAAGATTTTTTTCTATTCCAAATTAAAATTGTTTACCATAGATATAAAGGAGGGTGCACTCTAATGTTCAAGCAAGCCTAACATTCCACCTCAGTAAACAGAATGTGTACAACTCCAAACTCCATGTGGGGTAAATTACATTTTTCAGCAGAGATCTCTGGTCAGTCCAGTCAGCGAGAAATTAAGTTATCATTATTGATTTTCTTCCTATAATTTATTTTGCTGTTTACTATCTTTTTTTTCCTTCAGCAGCAGTGTCTGTACACCCTTCCACACACCGCCGTTACATTTGTGACTATTATAACTCACTGGAGATGGTACCCACTGTATGGCGACCCCCTCCCCATATGATTTGCTGACTTTTCAGTCAATATTTGCGTCGTATAGCGGGACCATTTCATACCAGCAGAAGTCAAAGCTTTGATTCATGGACATCCGCTGGATAAACCCTCCTCCTGCTGACGCTCATTGGATGACGGCAACGTCCATCAGCACTCTGGCTTTACGGCCAATCACAAAAGGGCCGTGCGACTCCAAACTTGAGCAACGCGCCACACCCTGGCGCACCGTGCTCGTGGCAGAAGTTGTCATGGAGATAGAAGAGGCCCCAGCGTCGGCTTGCGGCGGTGTTGCCATGGAGATCCCATCCCGGGATGCGCTCGCCGTGGTGGTGGAAGACGAGAGCGACGGCGAGCTGGAGCCCCAGGAGCGGCGCGGTTCCCTTCAGCACCTCGGAGAGCGGCTGCGCGATGGACCACCGTTCTGCCGCGGGAGTTATTACATGCTGATCGTGATCGGGGAGGTGGCGACAGAGCACCAGCTGCGAGCTGTCCGAGAGCACATTGAACAGGGTGAGAAAGCATGGAGCCGCAGGGCGCTCTGCATGTCCACCGTACTGCATCCAGCCGCTGGACAGACCGGGTCCTATAACCGCCGCGGCTACGGGCACAGCAGGGTGCAGCTGTAAATCAAGTGAAAGGGTCGACTGCACCACTGTAAACAACCATGCAGGCTTAATATGCGAATTTGTCCTTACCTTGTACTTTTTACAAACGCTATAAGCGTGGATAAAAGCAAAACATAAATGTAACAACGCAACCTCGTAAATAACTGCTAGGTCACATGACAAAAACAATTAATAATTATAATAATAAGATGGAAGTTACAGGAACTAACGAGAGCAATAAAGCAAAACACATGGGATTGTTATTATTATTATTATTATTAATAATGCCACAATACTCGCACTAGCAAGCTGATTTCTGGTTTTAAAAGTTTAGACATGCACACCTAGGGTGTCTGCAGAAGCAGGAATGCGGTAAAGCAGCCATAAGTGTCAGGCTTGTTAAAATGCGGACTGCGGCGCCACATCCCTCCCCCTCACTCACTCACACACACACACACACACACACACACACACAGTGTCATGTTAAACTAATCCATAAATAACCGTAAATAATGCGTGCACAGAGAGCAAGCAATAACAGGGCAGGGGTGTGAGTTAGGAGGGGAGAGGAGGGCTGTGAAATGTGTGCGCTTCCTTGGTAAACAAGTCGAGCCTCACAAGCCTAATGAGATGCAGAAGAACAGGCTGCTTTGCTGTTGTTTACACACTGGCCCTGCATGCAAGCTGTGCAGTTACTTCAAACATATCACACATCACCATCTTGTGTACCTGTGATATTTACTGGCATAATTCCAATGTTTCTTTTTAGCTGTCCATTTCAAATTATGTTAGTTATACTGTATTGTTAAACTGAGAGGGCAACCAATTCGGTGATAGTTTGGTATTAACAGGTGGTATTTTATTATAATTGGTTATTCAAGCAGATTGTGTACAGTGGTAGACAGCTGCAATTCTGAGGGTCTGAATTATTTGAGTTATTTTGGGAACAGCACTACCCTTCTCAGCTGCTCAAAATGTGTGATATTAATGCATTTTTAAAATCACGTTAAAGGCTTTTCAAAATGTTTATCATCAAACTAGAATAATAACTTGTTTGAGCCACTTATGAAAATTGGTGTTGCTCAAAACTCTCTGGTCCATAATTAAGTAGTGGATATAGCCTTTTTACATTAGTCAAACGCAAACATTCGATTGAACAACAGTAATAACATACAGTTACTTATTAGTTATAGATGTTTCATTACTGAGCAGCATGATGGTGCAGCAAGTAGTGGTTTCGAATCTAGCTCAGTCTTTGGGGAGTTTGCATATTCTTCCAGTGTTTGTGTAGGTTTCCTCAGGTGCTCCGGTTTCCTCCCACAGTTCAAAGACATATGTTTAAAGTAACTGCACAGCTTGCATGCAGGGCCAATGTGTAAACAATAGCAAAGCAGCTTGTTCTTCTGTTCAGTTATTTGGAGCAATATACTGCCTAACAGATGGAAAATTGTACAGCATTTGACTAGCAGTTATGGCTTACTTAAACTAGGTATTTGCACCAGACATTTTTGTTGAATCCTTTAACTATTATGAGTGCAAATTTTTTGGGCACGCCTTGCCATTTAGAGAAATTTGGAGATGCTTTGATAAGATGGGTAAATCATACATCCAGCTCGCATTTTGTCATGAAGTTTCTAATTCCTTTTTTGTTTCCCACAAAAACTATTACAACAATGTTACTACAACAATGCATCTGGAATAGGCTTGAAAGATACAAAGTCATTTGGGAGAATGATGTAGAAATATACATTGGTGATATTTACTGCTGTCACTATGCCTTAAGTACATGGTTTGCAATCATATCTCAGTGCAGAAACATAGGTCTGTATTTTGGTGCCAAACACAGAGAAGGACATAGGGCTGCTCTGTCCGTAGGCTTTGAGATGCACCGTCAGCAGTTCTTTAGCCCCTCCCTGATCTCAGAACAGTGGTGCTGAATTGCCACACTCAGTGGCACGTTCACACCCCACCCCCCAGGCCTCCAGATACTCGGGGAGGCTGGCACTGTGTGGCTGGCAGGCACCGAGCAAATTTACTGCATGGTCAGTTCCCCAAGGACTCTTGCCACAATAATAGATTCCTTCATCATAAAACAAACAAACCATTTCACATCCACCCTATCTGTGCCAGAATCAAGTCATTAATGAATAAGAATGGTGAAGCAATTCACCCAATAAGCTGCATATTTTACATGAGATTTAATCTTTTGTGAGTAGATGTAAATAGTTTTCCCTGTCTATTTTACCACTGTATTTTTTAACTTTAGCAGTGTCCAGTTACCCATTTCTTATTTCTCCACTTTTAAAAATGATGGCCACACTAATCTGGCAGGGATAGACGAGTATAAACACACACCATCTTGTGGTGTGCATGCTGTGGGCCACCTGTCTCTTTTTCATTCCATGGCTTGAGGGATGCACAGGACAACATAACTTCCTTAAAGAAGAAAAATATTCACCCAAATCCACCAGTAGCTCTCTAGGTACTCAGCTGACAGTAGGCGTTACTGACTATGAGCAGCGAGGGAGAGAGAACCCCAGCCATCTTAGTCACACAAAAAAACACAGTTTGAGTTCTGTGGTTCTCCCATCACAGAGGAATTTGTTTTTCTGCTCAAACTCAGGTGTTCAAAATGGGAAAGTCAGCAGTTTTCCATGTAACAATTTAACACCAGATTGACAGCACTGGCAAAACTTTCAAACTATAGCTACTGACAGAGAACCACGTGGCAGTGACTCTACACTGTGGCTGGGGATCTGAGAGAACAGAGACTGTTATCTGTGATGAAGTATAACATTACCAGCAGCTGAGTTCCTGAAACAAATCTAAAGCTGTTTTTCTCAGTGCTCTGTGCGTCACCCAAGCTAAACCTTAGTTTAATAAAACAGACACAGCGTTCTCTCTTCAGTTTTGACAAATTAATTTGAAAAGTCAGCACTTTATGATCACAAACAAATTGTCTCACCCTCTACAATTAGACCTGTTTTCTATGTAAATGGATAAATGAATAAGCTTCGCAGTGCAATGTGGCCCCATGAAATCAGTGTGTTTGACAGGCTGCCTATGAACTAAGGCTGCTTTGGCTTGGAAAGGACTGTGGGGCAAAGCTGGTCTTCTCCCCTGTTGAGATCTCAGCAGTAACTTCCTGCGTTACTGTAGGTATTAGCCTTCATTTATAATAGGCTTTTGGAAGACTAATGAGATGTCTATTGCTCACAGAGTAATCCAGTCCGAGGTGCCTGGTTAGCTGGATTATCTGTACCAGAGCTGGTGGATTCTCAAAAATACTCTTAATTAAACTGAGGTTTACCATCTCGTTTACCATCATATATTGTTATAACCAAGTAGACGTAGATGTTTCTTCTGCCAGATCAGTTTAAGTGGATAGGATCAATGTAGCTACTCCAGCTTTGTGTTTAGTGATCATGGAGGAATTTACACGATACCTTGTGTTTTTTTATTTCTTATTGTCCTTATCAGTAAATTGACCTCCATGTGCAACAGTCTATTATAGGAAGGAAGAGAGGTTTCTCTGCAGAAAATTAGGTTAGGTCAAGATATACATAAGGATTCATGAAGTGTTTCTGAAGCAGAGGTGACGTAAAGTGTGAGGGCAGTGACTTCTTAGATGCATGGAATGGGGGGAGGGGGACATATTAAGCTGTAGAAGAGTGACCTTCATGTGGGCCAGGATGCTTTTCCTGGGTTGATACAACAAAAATTACCCAGCCGTATAAGTGGACAAATAATTTTAAATGACACAACATTGTGAACTGCTTTGGAAGAATAAATGCAATAAAAAAATCACATAAATAATGTGACGACAGATGTTGCAGAATTTATATAAACTGGGTGCCCCTACAGTGGTTACTCGGGATATAAAATACTACAAGGTGATCAGGGAAAGGTAAAAAATGGGTAAAGCCCTGCTCATACCCTGAGATGGACTGGTGTGCAATCCAGGGTATACACTTCAGAGAGAGTTATTCTGGTGTAGGCTCTGGATGACTGTGACCCTGATAAGGACAAAATTGAGTGACTCAGTGACTGAAAAGAGTGAGTGAGAGTTCTAGCTATGTTTAATACTGCATTTAAAAACTCCTTTAGATTTGTTTTATATAGGTTGCATTTTCACTGAACATTTCGGCACCCTGAGTGATTTAGAAAAGGTCATCCATTTGTCAGTCACAGCAATATCTGATTTTGTGTGCCACTACAGAACCTCTCCTGGATCCATTATTAAGAGGTAACCATTTTGTTTCAGTATAAAGATGTATCTTCAAGTTTGGACATCAATTGACTTGTTCCCTCTTTTAGCTTTCAACTTTCTGTGTATACATGGTTCTACATTTGTGCATACACTATTTGTATACGTCTATGTCTTTGTTTTGATATGTTTGCATGAATGAGAAAATGTGTATAAAATACAGATAATTTTTTGTTGCTAAAAACGTTTTTTCAGTAACCTTAGTATCAGTCCAATAAAGTAAACTGATCACTGACACTTAAAAACATACATAGAACTTCTATAGTTTCACTTCTTTTGATATTGGTCGATGGAAAAATTACTTTCTATAAATAAAATTAATATAGCCCAGAAAAAGCATAAAGGATTCTGTTTTATTGCAGAGGTTTCAATAAGGGAAGAAGAGTGTATAGAAAGTACTAAACATGTTGAGAAAACCTTTGCAATAACAGCACAGCTCCATTTCTGTCATTCATTATTCTCCTGGCTTCTGACAGAATAGAGTATTTGTTCAAATCAACTATTTTCTGCAACAAAATGCACAACTTTACTCCTTATTTTATACAAATAAATAAGTCCTAACAAATTTTTACCTTGGCTTTTTGAAATATTTTCTTTGTGACAAAAATGCTGAAATATGAAATAGCATCTGTCACTTTTCGGTTTTTTTGACTGTGTAGTTGTCCTTTTCTTACAGGAATTCGTTCGTGGGACATCAGCCTCACTTCCTGTGACCTGAACCAGCAACTGCAGCTCTTTGTGACTCGACACTCTGCCCAGTTCTCAGCTGAAGTCAAAGGTGAGACACTAGAAGATGAACTGGAATTAAGCCATGGATGCAAAGCTCTGGTCCATGAGGATTGGAGGGTGTTCTGGTACTTAACTTCAGCCCCACCTGCTACTAGAGCTAGTAATTATAATTATTTTGGATACTTTTTGACTTGCACAGCGAGTTAACTCAACATCATGTCTTCTCACTTTGGTTTTAAATGAAAGATCCCGATTTTAATTAAAATGTATTCTTCAAAACCTGCAAGGCCCAGGGCCACAAGGACTGAACTGTGCAGTCGTCAATTTAAAGGCTATCTATGCAAAAAATATAGTCTGAAAAAACGTAAGTGTTCAAAAATTCAGCCCATTTTTTCACAAAAAAGAAAAGAAATATTAATATTAGTATTGATATTAGATATTAATATTGATGTTGAATTAGATTATACATAGTGGCAGCACTAAGCAGTTTTTGTCAATATAAATTGCTGGCTCTTCTAATTGTAATATTACACATTTCCATTCAAAAATGAAAAGAAAATAAATTATGCATTGCAATAGTGACATATGGAGACTCAGGGTCTTCAAGCCAACGGAAAATGAACTTGAGCCTAATGCAAATAAATAAACGGGGCCCCTAACAGAATTTCCAATTTCACGTTTTTAACTTTACCCTAAATCTGGGATTTCAGCTCTCAAATGCCATTTTGAGGGGACAGCTCATTACAAAACTCATTATGGAACTGTCACTGAAGAAAGCAAGGTGCAATGTAGAGCGACAAGCACAGCCCTGCAGTCCCTGGGGAGTCACTGAGGTGCATCTGGTCAGGACTGACAGAGGTGAATCTGGTGCACAGGAACCAAGGGTCCAGCAAGGCTCTGTCACCTCACCCAAAAGGCTGCCCTGAGCAGTGACAGACATCTGAGGGTCTGAGTCTGAGGTGCCACACTTTGTGCCACCATGAGATACCTAATATCATCTTTTCTCCAAATTGAAAAAACAATGTCATTAGTCATTATGCCTCTGCAGGATGTGCCCTCACCTTGTCCTTAGAGAAGAGCATCTCGAGGGGAATTCAGTCACAAAACAAAATGTGTTTGCTTCACATGTGCTGCGAGCTATTCAAGGTTCAAGGTTCATTTTATTGTCATGCATTTGTACTGCTTTACAAGAGCAAAATATTGAGTGAAACTCCCGCATTATGAAACAATCAAGGCCAGAAAATGAACCTGGCTCCAGTCTGCAAAAACTATGAAATTCTACAAAGCTCATATTATGACAGCGGGCACTGCTATTGCTTTTTGTCATATAAAATAAATTTTAATGCAATAATACAAAGGTTTTACATATTGTTCTCATATTGTTCACATATTGTCATGTTCTTATGACAGAGTCTGAAAGTGAGTGAGGGAGAATGGTCTTTTCTTACTGCCTACTGTTTGTTGACAAGATGCACATTGGAAAGCTGAAAAAACAAAGAAAATCACAGTGAAACAGATTGCTGATCCCATGGGTCCTCACACAGACTAACATTCAGATAAACAACACTGTCTGCATGATTAAGATATTGCATTAGAGCAGTTTCTTATACAGTATCCTGGGTGAATCAGCCAGTTAAAGAAAGTTGTCAAAAAAGCAACTAATATGAAGCTGTGTTTGTGCTGAGCCTGTAGGGGAGGATTTGGTAATACACTGCATCAGACAGCCCACAGTGATCCTGATATAGAAGAGAATGCCTTGCTGCCTGTTTGTGGTGGATGCTGTGAAGTGCATGCTGGTAGAAGATCAAATTGTGTCGACTCCAGGCTTTGAAGCAGCCCAGAGGTTTTCCTTTTCCCGTAGCATCTCAGATTGTGTTAGCCTTTTGACAGAACTGGAGATTCCAGACAGAGCTGGCACTGACACCTGGATGTGTCATTATGAAGGGCACTGGCTTATTGATGTGGATCGCATATTTTCAGGTTTGATCATGGTGCAGATCAATAGGCTTAGTATAAAAAAAGCTCCAGCGTAAAAATAGATCAAGGTATCAGGCAAAATAATGCATTTGTGACGACACTGTCAAGACAGCTAGGACATTTGAATGAGCGGCGACTTATATAATGGTTAAAGGCTGAGGCTCTAGTGAACATAACTACAATAATGTATCTAGCTGCACCAAAACTGCTAGTTTCTTTGGATAGAAAAACAAATCAATCTGAATGTGACACAGTGCCCCAGTGATGATATATTTTTACTGGACTGATCACCACAACAGTGGAGTGCGCACTTAAAAAGGAAAAAGAAACCTTTCTAAATCCAAGCTTATCATCTACACTAATTTCTTTCAACCACATGCTCTTAACAAGCTGTTTTTCCACCTTTCTTCGCTAATAATTAACTGCTTGTATAATTGCCAATTCGGGCAAGTAAAAAAACATTGAAAACAGACATAAAGGTGGATGTCAGGGCATCACAATGCGGGCAAAAAATAAAGAAGAGTGTCATTTATTTAGCTACATGTCATGAGGTATGTGACGGGGGATGTTGAGAAGGAGGCCTTTGTTTCTGGGGGCACCTTATGTATTAACACTAGACCTGAAAGCCAACAGAATTATTGCAATGCCTACAGTCACAGTGCAAGCATATGAAAAATTAAAGCAACTGCTCAGTATTCAGTTTAGATTGACTATTGATTTTATCATTTCCAGAAAAAGGTCTGACAGATGCAAGCACTGGTTAAAAAAAGTGGGCTGTCTGCTAGTGCCCCCCAGAGAGCCACACAAGTACTGCAGGATGGACCTCCCCCCTGACTTTGTAGCCAGGCTCTTATTTTTCTAAGTGGAGGCTGATATGTTGGTCCCTGATGGACTGTACAGTTGTACAGTAAACATACATGCAAAAGGGTTGGTCTCACACTGTAATAGTGGACATTATTCAATTAAATTGACTGCCATGGGGCGGTATGTCTGTGTGTAGGTATAATCAAAAAGAACATTACTGTTGCAGAATAGTGAAGATTTTAAATGAATACTGTGTCATAGAAGTCTACATGTTAGGTATGCCAAGTACATTTTGTCACATGGAAGTAAAATTTATAATATATAGAGGTAGACATACAAAGTGTTTTTTTTTTTTTTTTTTTTTTTACCTTAAAGGCCTGTCAGTCAAGTGATACAGATGAACCTGAGATCACCATGAGTAGGGTAAAGGCCATAATACCTTTGTTCTCTTATTGAGCCTCATCATCTAAAAAGACCTTGCCCACAGGAGAATCAATGGGTCGTGGGATGCGATCTTTCGGCCTGGTACCTCCAGCGCTGGATCCCTGCGCTCCATTGCGGAGGTCTGTATTAATATTCATGAGGCTATACGGGATGCTGCTGCAGATCTGTTTTTCCAGTCATACTGCAGCAGAACGCATCTCAGCTCAACATCGCCCCCTGTGCAGCACTTTCTTCTTCCCTATCTCTTTCTCGATTCCATACTCCCCCTCCCTTTAGCTCATGCACTGAAATTCAGCTTCAAAGGATCTCTCATTGGCTCAAATATGCTTTGCGGTTTTGGCTACACTAATTTCCATGTATATGAAGCCAGCTAATGGATATAAAGCTCAACTGAACTGCATTTCAAAATGTAAAAATATGTGTACCCATCCTTCTTGCCCTTAACTAAAAATTAACTGTCATTTACTGTTTAGTGAACATGTTCTTTATGTCACCTTTGGTGAACTTAGATTCCTCACCCTGATTTTTTTAACTATTCAACTCCCCTCCCCCATTCCCACTTACCCACCACTCCCTGTATGACTGTCATACCCCTCTTTTCTCATCAGTGATGAATAATGCAGTAGCCTTGCAATTATTCACCCATAGATCAGTTATTATACTGCAGTCTTCCCATCTCTTTGCTGTCTGTTTCTCTTTCTTTCTTTCTTTCCTTTTCTTTTTTCTGTTTATGGTACAAGCTCTGTTAAAAAACAATGCAGCGTATGCAATATATGAAGCATGGGTGGTGGTTAGAAGCCAGCCCACTCTGCACCTACTGGCGTATGCTTTAACCCTGTCCTTGCCAACATACACATCATAAACAGGATCCTCTGTACTGTGCCGCTGTTGCTGCTGTACAAGCTCAGTTCAACAGAACAGACTTCAGACTGTAGGCATTTCTACTGGTTTGTATAGGTCATGTGCTGCAGTTTCAAAGACAGAACACCAGAGTGCTGGATGATTTTTTTTACCTTTCCAGAAATGCAACCTAAAAACACATCTAACCCAATGCCTGCTGCTTCGGCACACTTGGGTGTCCTGGATTACTTAAAAGTTATTCAAAGTTTTAATCCATGTCAGCAAGTGTTTCATAGCTATCACAAGGTGGCCAATCTCTATGTTAAGTAATCAATCCTGTCTCTTCTTAAGTAATTGTAATATTTACGTAGCTATAGATAAAGGCCTTGTGGACTCTGGCTTTTCTTGGAACGTTTATATCCTTGCTTGCAATCTGGTTTCTCTTGGTCCCTATATAATATAAGGTAAAAGACCTTGACCCCACAGCAATTTGGGAATCTAACCACTAGCTGGATGAACCTGAATGATTAATTTTAAGTTGCAGGGATGCCCAACCCAGACATGCCCACCCTCAGAGCACAGCCTAGTTGTCAAGGTGGCGCAATGCGGCGAAGAGAGGATATTGGTTTTTGACAATCACCCCCTCCCCTCACCCTCTCAATACCTCATAATGCCCAGTGCTGAGGCAGACATAAGGCTGGGATTAGTGTGAACAGCCTGTGCAAACACTCTAAAGACCTATATATAACAGAGGGAAAGTGTAGTGCTGGCACCATGAAAGCACAGTGAGTCTGCATCAGCAGCAGCAACAGTCATTTACCTTCTCCTTATGTGCACTAGTCACAGAACCATTTCATTTTCTCAACAACACTATTTCCAACCGATTTTTATTGTTGTCGGACATCTTTTGTCTTAGAAATTACATCATCTGGTAGACCGAAGTATAATTTCCAAAAAAGAATTATTCAAATTGTTTTTCTGAGAGGATGAGTAACCATGAACTGAAGGATGCCTTCTGGATTGAGAATAAGGAAATAAATAAGAAAGTAAAATATGCTTCTTCAAGAGGCTTAAGGACTTAGAAGAACCAACAAGCAAGGTTGGTCAATTTTTGTCAAACAAAATGTGAGGTATTGGGGAAGAGAACGCATAATTTTTCCCCAGATCTTTCCAGACAGCCCTCCACCAGTCCTGAATGGTCAGTTCAAAGGCTGCCCCACTGGGGCAAACTTCAAAAACATCAGGAGATAAATGAATAAGCACTGGTAATCCCACATTCCCTGCTGATGGGATGAAAGTTCTTTCATGCCAACATATGCAGCGCTCGGACAGTGTTTCAGTACTTATTAGGGAAGAATCTCCATGTTTTGAGATAGAAACAGGCAAGCTTTCAAGCAGTAAAACACAGCTGACTAATTTTTACTCACCTTAAAGTCATGCGAAAAAATCAATTGGTCACAAGGACTGCACATACAATCTCGCTGCAGTGCTCCCCCATGTCCATGTTGCCATGGTGCTTCCAATTATTGTGAGCTGGGTCTCACTCGAGCAACTTCAGCACAGATGAGAGGTGAAAGGTCAATCAATATTTTCTCTGTGTCTTAAAAAAAGGAGACAAGCTCAGGTGTACAAGGGACAGAGCATGTAAGGATGTACTTCACTGATAACTGGACAAGTGAAGAATGGGAAAAGAATGAGCACTGCTCTATATAGCAGCATAAGGGTATGGAACATCATGTGGGCATAATAAAAAACCCGTGAAGGGATAACAGGACGGAAGAAATGAATGCATATCCAGAGGTAAAAGACAACTTCAGTAAAGGAATTCTGGACAGGCTGGTGGGGACTGATGGCACTGTTGCTGGAGATGTAACCAGAAGATATAACAGACAGCACTGCACTGTATGGGTAAATTCTCACAAAATCACAAAATGGGTAAATCACAAAATCGCCACAAAAAGAAAACACAAAATTACTAGTTTTTGTATTTTACTGATAGGCACAAAAGTAGCTCCTAGTAACTGTAGCAGTGTGACTCAAGCTGTAGTACAAATGTAATTTTTATTACTAGCCACATAAATCTGATCCAGAATGAAATTGTCATATTTGACTTATTAATCATGAAGCTATGCTCCCCCTGTTGCACCATCTGTGCGCTAGAGCTTGTTTAAATTTCTTCAGTGGTAGGGAACCAGAAGTCTGAGAAGAGAAGCTTTGGGACCCCCAGCTCCTGGTAGGCTGATCCATTTACAGACTGATATGGTCCCCTGCTCTCTTCTTCCGTGTAGATTATACTGTGGGGTCAAATGCCCGGTGTAACACAGGGGCAGCAAGTACTGCAGTTCTTATAGCTGTTTCCTTGTACTCAAAGGACCCAAATTTGAACCGTATTGCTGCTGTAGTACTTTTGATCGAGGTACTTACCAAATGACTACACCAGGGAAAATTTCCTGACTGTGTAAAATGTGTGAACAACTGTAGGGAATTTTGTACACTGGTTTGAAAAAAAAAAAGAGTTGGATAAACCAACAAATAAATGAAGAAATAATTAAAAACATTAAAAGCATACCCCATTCACCCTCCTCAAACATTAAATGTTAAATACCATTTATTGTAAGAGATTAAAATTGCAATCCAGGCATGCTTTTCAGCCCTTCAAGTCCACATCAACTCAAACTGTCTTTTTATAAAAATTTAACATTTCTATTTAACTTTAATCACCTTTCAATGTAAATATTAATGTTTACAAAATTAAACATGATTTTTAAAATGAAATTCTAGATGAATGATATTTGTATTTTCAGATATAACAAATTATTAATAAACTTTTACTGTTTAAGACTTTAATTCAGTTATTACTATTCTGGCTCTACAGCTAACTGTTTTATCAAGTAGTCTCAGTCAAAGGGAAGTGTGTTCCTAAAGATAACACATCCATTAAAGGAAATTATATTTTTGGTATGCTGGCTACAAAGATTAAGCTCCGTCTTGAGTATGTAAGACTGCAGTGAGCATAAGTAAAATGGGGGGCTCAGAGGGGGACCAGAGGTAACAAGAGCTCATGAAAGGAGGAAAAGAAGATAAATTTCATTTCATGTGTGTTGCTCAGAATGTTCAGAAGAGCACTTCAACTTTGCTCTCCATCTTGGAACTGACAGCATATACTGTAAATCAGTTAAATGCCTGCCAATACTTCAGCAAATGGGACTAATGTTCTTACTGATATGGGTGGTCTATAAAGTACCACAATCCTTGCAAAATCTGTATGGACTGACACAGCTCCTGGGACACTCAGAATAGTCATTTATTCACATGAATAACAAAATAAATGAATATGAAAAAAGTTTGGTGATATTCACAGAGAAAATAAAACAATTATAGAGTCTATGTTTTTTAATTACAGCATATTAATGAACAACATCTGTAAACATGTTTTTGTGCACCGTCAAGAAAATTTCAGTCCACCCTCCACTGAAAGCTAGAGAATTTCTCTTATTTTAAAATTCCCTGAATGACTGATTCTCTTTACAGGCCACACCCCATGATGCAAATGTTATAATGAAACTACAAGGCTAGACAAGAATGGGTATGACTAAGGAGACCTAGATTTCTCCAAGCATACTGGCTCTCAGACATGTTTAGCTTCAAGTTCTCCTCCTGGTATTTTATAGCCTGCTCTATATTCCTGTCACATTTTACAAAATCCCCAATATGGGTATATTTTAATGCCCGTTTCAGTGGCTGTTAGAACAAAATGTTTGTGTCTTTTCGTGACCACGCAAAGTCAGACAGTTCCCTGAGACTTTTCCGATCAACAAAAAGATAATATTCAGTCATTAAACTGACATAATTGGATCTGTAACAATAGGAACAAGCCTTATAAGGTACAGTGGATACAGTCTGTGTGTATATATTATTTTCTGGATTCAGTGTGTGGATCTACAAGCAGTACACTCCCAAGTGACAAAGTGATAAACATGTTGCCACGTTTTGAATAAGGCAGATAGAGCAGTGTGTTGCTTACCTCCAGACTCAGACTGGCACCAACCAATTGATTTTGTTGTTATGTGATGCAGGTGCTGTTGCAGGCAGGATTTCAGAGGTTAAGTTTAAAATGACGATGCCCTCATAAAAGGCTTTCCAAGATCATGAAAGAACACATGACCCTTGCCTGGTTTTATTTTTCTTTTGTTACACTGCCAAGCATCCTCATTTGGGAAACAGTAACTAGGCTGAAATGTCTGCAGAAGGGTTGTCCCAGCAGATGTAGGTGAGCTCTACAACGTACTGCCTTTAAAAGAACACCTATCCCCCTGCAGGGTGATTGGAGACAGACACCCCCCGATGGATGGCACATATTCTGAAAGTGAGCCTCCATCCTCTTAGCTGGAGCCCTAGATTTATTTCTAAGCAGCTTCACTGCCTTAAAGCAACCATTCTCTTTAAAAGCTCCTCAGATCCATTCTTGGACCGGAGGTGATAGTAACTCTGCACGTAACTCATCCTGACATCAGGGTCACTGGTGTCTTGTCATCATCAGCCACTAAACAGCAGAGGTCTGCACTGAATCTCAAGCCTCTGAAAGAGCTGCTGGAGTCAAAGATTGAGTGTCAGTGAAGGTATTATTGTCCTGTTTTCATTATAGGATTAGTGTTGCCTATTTTTTACGTACATCATCTTTGTAAAAATGCTGCAAAAATAAACTCTAGACATAAGGGCTTTAATAATGGAAGAGTATAGACTTAGTCCTAGTAAACATTTTTTTTCTGACTAATCGATGCTCTTTTCTGCTGTGGTAGTAGCAATTTCACAGGAAGTAAAGGGCATCATCAAGCTGCTGCACACTGCTTCAGAGCCTTAGACATCCATCTTATCTTCCTCACCCCCGCCCCTCCTTCTAAAACAGTAAAAAGTGCCCTATGCTGAGCTCCTGTTGCAGCTCTTTCCGACATGCCCACCCCACCCCAGCCTGATCTAAGGTCCAGCACTGTGTACAACAGACTCATTTCAAGGGACCCACAAGCACAGCCAACAACAAGACAGACAATGCAGAGCAATTTAATCATAAAAATATCAGATACACTGATTTAGTCCTTTGTGTTTGTTATACATAATGAATTTCAGGCTTTTTTGAATGGTAAAAGGCAGTAAGTGCTGACCACTCACTACAGGGCTTCAAAAGTAAATGTCAGATTTACAATAGTGGAAAGGGGTTCATACATGTATGAAAGTCATAACTTAGTGGCTGGGGAAACAGCTGAAAGAGAGAATGATGTCAGTCTATTAGTGTTTATTTGATGTTTGACTTTGACCAATGCAAATTTAACAGTGCACCAACATTTTACTTACACGAGGTTTGTTTTAAACAAATGTATATTCTGTGCCAGAAACAGACAGGAGTAAGAAATATAGATGAAAGATGCACATTCATGGACAGCAGAAAGAAATATTGTAATGTCATGACAAAGAGTCTCACCATCTGTGTCCCGTCTGGCCATTACCCAGGGGTCAGTGGTCTAAGTCATTCTGTTTCTTGCTACACAATTACCTTGTAAGGAGATGGATATCGCTTTACATGTTAGAATGAAGCAGAAGAGCATGGGGAGATGAGAATTGGGGAGAGAGAGGGAATACAGGGAGGGTAGGAAAGGGGACCTGGGGGGTATTATTGCTTTTGCCAGACACTCAGCTGCCACTTGGGCTGCTCACTTAATTAACTGTCTGCACCACCACAGGGCCGACTAATGGAGATGACAGAATGACGTGGAAAGTGGCTGGCCCACAGCATCGCTCCTACGCAGCTCTAATGACGGCCACATTGTCTATGTCCAGCTGTGGTCGTACAAGCCAGGAGCGCACTGTGCTGCTGTTTGAAATCTGTATGCATTGAACATCCCGTCACAGCCCTTTCCAGCACTGACAGAAGCCTTTTTGAAGGCTAAATAATGAAGCAGACAAGGAGCCAAATAGGGCACGAGGATGATGGATGACCTGAGAGGATTAGAGATTAGCTGCCACGAAAAACACAGTAACGCAACACAATCTCAAGAGGAAATTGGCCCAGTTTAAAACAAGTCAGTTGCACCTTTTATTTCAACAGTCCAACATTTTCTCCTATTCATGCCTCAGAATTTTCTTTTGTTTTGGTGTTACTGACTTTCAAGCACTCTAGCGGTTTTTGCTTGAAAAACTGCAGGGTAAACCTAGAGCAGCCCTCTACTCGAAGAACTGGATTTGTGAGTAGAAGAGTGCACATTCAGCTAAAGAGATACCCTGCAGTTGTATGTTTGGGAAGGACGCATCACTGGAATAGATTCTTCAAATGTCCATCTTGATAAACAGAACATAGTATTAGTTACTTTTAATGACACTGCTTGCTAGGTAAATAATAGATTAAATTACCCACGGAAATTGATTATTTTAGGCCAGAAATGCTTTTATGATTCATCAGACTGATTGTACCAGCAATGCTGTATCATTTTTATTGTCAGTATACTGATGAAAGTACTGGCTGGATGCACTTGAAAACAAACCCCAGTCAGTGTTAATGATCCAAGCACTCTTACAGGAATAAAAGATTTAAATTTGAAGAAAGACTTTATAGCCCTTTAACAAATCAATTTGTTTCACTGAACATTGTTGAAAAGATTTTAAGACACTACATCAGACTGCTTTAAAAAGTTAAGACGTACTAACAGATACCTGCAGTATTTTGAATTTAAATGTTATTGCATTTATCTATTTAGCTATTTCACTTCTTCCATCACCTTTTCTGTTTTTTTAAAATATAAAATAGGACACTGTTCTAGATTTAAAAATATTGATTAGACATAGAGCAAAATCATGAATAATTTAAACTCGGTGGACATTTACAATCAAATGCTGAAAGTAGTCTACTGGAAAATATATTATTAGATTTGCATAATGTAACAATGGCTCTTCATTTGTCAAGAACACATGTACAGATTTGAGACTTTCCGTATATATTTTAAATATTTTTATACTCAGTTTCATTCAAATTGCAGTATCATATCTAATGTACTGCACTACAAACTGATATGACCACATGTGACTGCACTAACAAGAAGCAAATGCTCAGCAGTTAGAAAGATATCATACACAAGGGACACTTTTATGACATGTTTCGTTCATTATTGAGCCATGTTAATAATTTAGCACTGGTTACTGACCCCATCTCTTAATAACTGAGCAGTCTGTATGTGGGTGCTGTTGATCAGCAAAAACTGTCCACACCCTATTACCAGACCATGTCTTGCACCACATAATGCAGCAATGTAATGTCTGTTCCAGCCTCCAGTCTGACAAACACTGGGGAATGTAAGCTCTTTGGTGATACACAGACAGAATCAGGCCATCATTAAAAGAAAAATAACACTCTACTAACCTAGACAATATATTAAGACTATATTACGCTGTAGACCAAATTTAACAACTGTCACGACTTCTCCCCAATGTCACACAGACGAATTATTCTACCTAAGACTCAGTGCTTCTATAAACTTTTTACATTTAGTAAAGTACAAAGGACAGACTGGGTCAAGCCAGGGTAACACTACTGCGAGCAGTTGTACATGGCCCTGGAACTGCTGCGTGTTTTAGCACAGTCCCGAGGCAAAAGCACTTAGAAAGGCGCCATAGTTGGCCAATTGGCGATGTGCTGAATCAAGCATCTCCAAGCACATTGCTTCTTTTTATGGTATAGGTCCCTTGAGCCAGTAGGCCAGGTGGGGGGTTGCTAGAAGTTCCGAGTGACACAGTATGACTTGCAAGTGAGCAGTGACTGGAGCAGTCAGTAGTACAGTGTATCCTCATTTTATGGCTGCAAAGGTGTTTGTGTGAAGGGCTGTGGTGGCCTGCTTGTTCATCCCTCTGAGAAACAGTTGCTCCCTTGAGCAAATCACATGATCACAGCCAGCTGCTGCTTGGAACAGCATAAGCTGGAGGTGTACAGAAGGTTGTGGAATAGCTGAAGTAATTTTGTACAAGTGGGATCTGGGTGTGACACTAGGATTTTTGTACCAAATAGGAGTCTAGGATTAACATTAGCATCATTCTCTAATATGACCTAAACAACCTTCACAAGTTGCTTGTTGTATACCTCTTTTTCAGATGCTCACTGAGAGTATTGATTTACTTTGAGATAATGGTACAGCTTCAGTGCATGTTGGCTAGGTCTTCAGTTGTGAAATTCTGTAGTTGCATTATAAAAAAACCATAGTAGAAAAAAAAAAACTGATATACAGCATTTTTATATTTTGTATCCTACTGTTTACTCATATCAAACCACCTAATATTTTAGTACATGTGTAACTCACAGTCCAATGTGCAAATATCAAATGAGTATAAATCATGAAAATACAAATATTACAAACCTTCAACAAGCAAAATCTTGTGTCCTGTTATTTATAATTTATTATAATTATTGATAATTTATGACATCACTCACAACTACTCTGCTTTTCTATATTATTGAAGATAATATTTCACTAGTTCAGCTTTGTACATCAACCCAGTAAACTGTGACACAAAGAGGTCAGTAATATATGAAATTAAAAATTACAAACAAAAGTGCTGATGGGAAGATTCAGAAGTGAAACAGTTTTGATGTGTGATTTTGTCTTGGAACATAATGGAAATCAGTGGCATGACAGCATAGCTCAAGCAGGGGAAGAACAAAAATGGCCAGTAGGCAACGTTAAAGCATTGCTGGCTTGCTACGGTGATAAAAACTAGAAGTTTTCCTGAGACTATTGCTGCCATTCATAAATCCATTTCCAGATTGTATATTTAGGTACATTTAGATACATGTCAAAGGCATATGTCTGAGTATTTGTAGGTCTCAGGTTCTGCCCTTACCTTGCAATCAGACTCTTTCACTACCCTTTGACAGGCCCTCTTCACATGTGGAAGTTTTTATCTCTCTGTCCTGCTTCCTGACGAATAGGTGGACCAGCGGGGCTGTCCGTACAAGAGCTGACACATCTTAGTTGCTTCCCAGCTCTCTAAAATAGCTTAAGCCTTCCTGATTCCAGGCAGGTTTACAAAGAGCTGTTACTGGAGAGCCAGAGCCCTAGTTATCATAAATGTGTTAGAATGACAATATGACCATCTGATAGCACATGAAAACAAGTTAAAAAAACAGTGTATTACTATTGTTAGACTATGGATAATTATCTGCCCTGCTTGTTCCAGGTATAAGAGTACACATGCACACGTTTCTGTTGTTACATGAAAAACGTGTGGGAATTAGGTAGTGTAGAGGTTAAGGCTGCTGCCTTATGTTCAAAATTCCAGGTTTCAGGTTCAGCAAGGTACCTGCCCTGAAAAGGGTGAATAACTGGAGTTAATATCATAAATCACTTTCAAGAAAATTGTCAGTTGAATGAATGAATTAAAAAAGTAATAATAGCACAGAATATCAGGTAAGTACAGTACTGTAATTCAAAATACCCGTTGACCAATTATACGCTGTTTCTTGACAAGTCAGTTTGGGGGAATAAATATTTGCCTATGAAATACTAACGGTCTTGGGTCGAGGCACAATAAACTTTGTTTTACGGCAGATTTCAGGGTCATTCAGCTACTGAAAGGGCTGCGACCCGAGGCATACGAACTATACGAATTATACTAATGAAATTGGAGTTCTGTCGGATCGGAGAACGGGTTTCATTTGCTAAAAACATGAAATGTTTTTACGAAACAATAAAATGAGGGCTAATGTGGCCTTGTATGGGTCTGTTGTCGGCGCTCACGGGGTTAACGGGCGGCCTGGTGCATTGTGAGGACAGTCTCGGTGGCCCCGCCCTGGACCGCCAGCGCAGACGGAGGCGTTTCCGCAGCCTGCCGTCCGCCCCGCGGAGCCCCGCCCTCCCCGCTCTCGCGCTAGCTCGCTCTCCCTCCGCGCGACAGACGCTCTTGCGACCGGCTCGCGCGCGCTCTGCTCGCCCTCCGCCTGAGGAACGCGGAGCGCTGCACGGACTGAGCCGCCACCAGCGACGGTACGTATCGATGTGACGAGAGACGCTGAAAAGTCCGCAGTGGCAGCTGTTGCTATGTTGACAAGAACGAGTGACAGTGGCTGTGACTCTTACTGTGCTTCATTCGTCGCCTTTCGCAAAAAATCTGTTACTTCTCCATTGGTTTACGCGTTCCTGGCACGGAGATGCTCGGCTAGACCTGACGTGTGTTTTTGTCATTTCTCATCGTAAATCCTGCCAACCTATTTTTTATGTTCTCCTTGGTTTTAACAAGCGTATTTTAACTGCTGAGTAGAAGAGAGAAAACAAACGATATTTCCAGTTAAAATGAGGAATAAAACAGCGAACCCTGCAGAGGGATGGAAAATGTGTGCAGTCAGACCGTTCATGGACTCATTTAATCCAACTGTTCATGGGCTGGAAAACGCGTGTGTGTGTGTGTGTGTGTGTGTGTGTGTGTGTATATATATATATATATATATATATACACAATTTTAAATTAACTTGATATTGGATAGAAGCTCGTAGGCGTTTACTGAACGTGAACATTAACAAGCATGAAGATATCAACAGATATCTGTATCCATTATATGATGGTTAAAAACAGTAATAATAATGATAATGATAATAATAATTTTGTGTTAAATAGTCGTAGTCTAGTATGGATAGTCGTCTGAACGTCTTCTTGTCCATTCACGTGATATTCGATCATTGGCAGTGATGGAGGTTTTTTTACATTAAAACGATTTGCGCAAACGCAGTTATCCCCCCCAAGTTGGGGTTTGCTAGAGGTGTGTGACCTTGTTCTCGGTTCGGAGTTTATTTGTCCCGGAGAAAAGCAGGGCAGCGACCGGTGAGTGGGGACAGATGCTCACCTACGGTTTCAGAACCGCGGTACCAACGTGAAGGTTATGTGATCAGATCATTTCGAATGGTGGCTGGATCGATTGGCACCTGTTTACCATTATCTGCACACCAGAATTCCACGAGAAATTTACGAGTTCATTATCTTATGTAAATAACTGAGCTACAGAGAGATACGACCTGTAGATTATTTATGTTATATAGGTTACACTGTGATATAAGACATGCCACATGTGATGTAACACATTTCCTATAACTGTGTATTTTAGGCCTCACAGTTATCTCTTTTGGTTAAACTGTTAAAGATGTTTACAGTTATATAGGATCTTAAATTATAGTTGCTACTAGTGATTATATATGGCATGGCTGTATATCTAATAAATATGACAGATTTATTGTTTCTTTTGATAATTATAGTGCCAACTGTTAATTGCTGTTTTCTTTGACTTTTATTCATCCTCACCTTAATAAACAAATGCATATAACTGAAAAATGTTGTGCAACACGCTTTGTAAAAACTACAATATATTCATATAGAACATGTGCCATAAGAGACCTTTCCACAGGCCTCCCTTCTGGTTGGAGTCAGTCATGATGCTGTATTGATGGTCCAGTAATACGTTTTTCTTAGACTAATTAAATGGAAGTCAGATAGCAGTACTGGGTCAGTTTAGAGTGTTTTTGTTTTGCAGAACCTGACAACCTTAGCACTTTTGACATTTTATTATGTATTATTTTTATTTTTTTATTTTTTTCTTTTCCCTAATTTATTATGCGTATACCTTTTTCAAGGCAACTTAAAATGTTATGTTTGTACATCTAAAAACTACTCACAAATACTTTCCCATTTATACAGCAAGGTATGCTTACTGGAGCAATTCAGGGCAAGCACTATGTTTGTGGATGTTACAGCAGGTGTGGTGTTCGAATTAGGGCCATAACCACTGCACTGCCTCCTGCCCCATCATGGCTATGGTGCCATATTGACACAGATGCCAACTCTGTAACAGATGTATCATAGTAAATATCACAGCTTGAAATGCCAGTTACCCTACATTAACCTGAAAAGTAAATTCTCCAGATCTTTTGCATAAAGGATTCTTCTCATATTGAAACTACTCAGCTTAAACCCGGCAGCACTCTTTGTTAGTTGGCTTGCGATGCATTGCATTCATAAAAATCCCTAAAAGAGCACAAAATATTGTTCTTGTCAAATGAAGTATGGGAAACTATTACAGTAAAGTATTTTTTTTTAAAGTACAGCAAATATAGTGCTATCTACATGTTCAAATTAAGTTATTTAATTTATTTTTCACATACTGCAGGTTAGTAGTACAGTACTGGATCTGGCTTCATTAAGATATGTATAGCTCAGTAGTGTCTGAAGGGATAAACAAAAGGTAGATGTACAGCTGTGCAGGGTGGGTGAGGCAGTTTGGTTTGATCTCGTTTATCCAGGCTATTGAACTGTGTACATGTGATCAGATGGTAGATGGTTCAAAATGAGAAGCCAGAAGATTTTTAGATATTATAAAATATGAGCTTTTGTTGCTCTATCTTGAATTTTCAAAGTGATTTGAAATCAGTAGTCAATTTCATGGTCAAATGAAATATGTTAGTGTTTTGGAAAATATGTAAAAGCTATCATTTAGAATAGTTTAACTGAGGTGTAACTGTACGTCTACCCTGATAATATTATAAAGAATTAATGTAGGCCAATTAACTTGCCAGAAACCAGGAAAAATGGATACTAAATAAGAAGAGAAAAGGCAGAAGATAAATATCAGATAAAACAAACCTATATAAAATTTTGTATAAGCACATAATCCATCATGTTATTATACTGTCATATTTGCTAAATAGTATAAAATATAACATCCTAACTTTATTATATTTAATTACTATATGAGCAGAATAATAATGATTATCATGTTTTGCAATCAGAAAACAGAACTAAACATGAAAAAAACATATAAACAGTTATAAAATGTTATTTCACATGCCCAGATGTATCATTAGTTTCACAGAATAACAGTGCTAAAACTGAATTATAATGCTGTAAGTGTTTCCTTTATTTCTGAATAAATTACTGATGTGCATACATAGGTAAGATTTTAGCATACTCAAAATCTGGATCTCAGTGCTGGGATTGAAAACAAAGAGCACAAAGAGCTTTTTCTGCAATGCCATGTAAACTGGGTAATTGGTGACAAGAAAATCCCAAGTGCCTTTTTTAAACATCACTAACTTCATTTTAATAAAGGGTTGATCATAAGACGATTAGTACAAAGTCAGCTGGAAAATCTTTGTTACTGAAAATACTATGTGAGTTTTTACTTCACAAAATCTCCTACCCAGAACAGCTCATTATTTAATCAATGACAAAATGCATGCACAGAAAGGAAGTGCTTTCAAACACAATAATTGTCTGAAATTCATAACATGAACAATAGGTACACATTTGTGGCACGCAGAACTGTGCTTGTGTTTCCTAAAAACTGAAATGGGCTAATTTATGAAACACAAATCAGCATTATTCTGTGTGTTATAAGAATGTAACGTAATATAACAACATTGCATTGCATTACTTTTTGTTTTTTATACAGATACAGACAAGCAACAAAGCGCATATTTTTGTAAACAGCTGAAATACACAGTTCACAGAAACAATCATGGAGGGCAACACAAATGAACTTCTCCATATATGGATGTTTTTTTTAATCTGTTATGAGTACTTTTTGCTAAATGGTACTGTGTTCTTTAATGCAAATTTAAAATCTAATGACACCAACCTTGGGTACAGAAAACACAGAAAAACGGTGTAGTTACATTTGTTTATACTCATTTAAGGTGGCACTGTGGTGCATGAGTAGTGCTCCTGCCTTATAGTGTTTGGGTGCAGGTTCAAATCCCTCTCAGTCTGTATGGAGTTTACATGTTTCCCTCAGATCTGTGTGGGTTTCCTCCCACAGTCCAAAGACATGTGTTACATGTTAATGTGCCACTGTAAATTACCAACTGTGTGTGAATGGGTGTGGCTACTCTACAATGGATTAGTGGCCCATTCAGGGTGTATGATCCTAGCCTAGGGCTTAGTGGCTCTGCAGTATGTGGACTGTTGTGACCCTGAGCAGGATAAGCAGTTAAAGATAATGGATGGAGGAATTTGTTTACTACTAGGTCCAAATGTCTTTGCTTTTTGGAAAGCCATGGGGTTCCCAAACTGCCATGGTGAAGAAGAGAAAGACGGGGAATCTTTGACATATGATGTCATTGCCCCTGGGTAGTGGACTTTCTTGTGGAAAGTTTGATTTGTTCTTCTGGACGGTTGAAAAAAGCAGACATTTTAGCTTGTGTAGGGGTTGCTGATGTAGTGCTTCTGTTCTCAGCCAGTTTATTGGTTTTACTCAGCTTAACTTAAATTAAATGTCATTATTGCTGCTGCACTCATTGTTGTCATTATTTGAGTCTCAGATTTTTTTGGAATGATTAATAATCTTTCTTGTGATTTGATGATTTGTAAAATTGAGGTAGAATTTTATGTAGTGCATACAAAACTAACAAATTTCTAGTCTTAGAAATGATCACTTTGCCATTTTCCAAAAACAGTTTTTTGCTATTAACATGGGAGGTGGCAGTACGGTGATTGGGCTGTTCCGGTATCAGTTTGAATCTAGCTCAGTCTGTGCGGAGTTTGCATGTTCCCCCTGTGTTTATGTAGGTTTCCTGTATGAGCTGTGGTTTCCACCCAGTCCAAAGACATCTGTGCCATGTTATTTTTCATTGGAAATTGGCTATAATGTGTGCCTGTGTGACTGAATATGCATGCGACTAACCTGCAATAGACTGTTCATGGGGTACTCCTCCTTGCCTAGTGCCCAGTGATTCTGGGATAGACTCAGGACTGACGTGACCCTGAGCAGGATATGAGGTTAATAAAAATCAGTGATGGTGAGTGAATGTAGGTGTTATTTTCCTTGTTAGTCCTTGTCTTGGAAGGTCATAATCTGTGTAAGTTTTTTATTTTGTTGTTCAATATGTTTAAGATAGTTTTGTGTGTTCAGCCAAATAAGTTCTTCAGTTGATTGAGCACTTAACAGTAACATCTTCAATTTTATGATCCCTGCATGTACTCTTGCCTTCCAGGACCAATGTTGGGGAGATCCTGTGGGAAGGAGGTCCTCATTATTGCTAATGCACATAAAGGGATTAGTGATAGATTGCAGACTAACACTTGGAGCATACGAACTGTGAACAGCATCAACAGGATGTGGAGTGTGAAAGTTCAGAGAGCAGCTCACTCTTGGGTGCCATTTTTCATTGTGGAAAATCAGTGCTGGGACTCCAGCGTTGTTCAGTGATGTGTGGCTCGAAAGACAAATGTGATTAGAATGCACTCAAAAGCCTGGAAGCCTGAACATTGCTCAGAGGATTGTATCAGAAACCCATGATTTTGTCAAACTTATTGCTGGCGTTTTTTTTAATTGTTTTAAGTTCTTATAGCCAGGCTATTTGGCAGTTAAACTTGTTTTTACAGTTTTGAAAATAATACAAATCAAGCCCAAGAAATGCATTTAGCAAACTGACCCAATATGGTTGTGTTCTCCACATTCTTTGTTCTAAGTCAATTAGTATTTTACTGTAAGTGTGTTTGGGTATGACAGGAGATGTTTTTATCAGTACTTATTCATGTGGATTGTGAGAAGAGTATGCACTGAAAAGCTAGTATGACGCTGTGATCTGGCAAACTTTCTGTTCCAGAAGGAAAGCTCCAGAAAGCACTCACTCTCAAAGCAAGAGGCAGCAAGCCAGAGAGTGGATGGAGTGGGTTTTGTGGAGAATGACTTATTATCTGTCACTCCATTAGAAGTTTTCCAAAATATGCTAATGTATTTAAACATTTTATTTTTTTCTGTATTGTACCTAGAGGTTTATCCCAAATTTGTCTGAATGAAAGTCTTTATATGTTATGGCTCAAGCAAAGTGCATTCAACGTACTCTGCAAAGATTGAAAGCCAAACATTAATTTGCAAACCAATTTTTTTGCATCATGTTGTTTTACTTAAGCTAGTGTTGCATAGCAACCACCCTGCTTTTCTCAGCCTGCTGCCTGGCAGTCTTAAAATCCACCTTTAGCTTTAACTGTTGAAAACCCTTTTTTCTCATTCTGCTTTTGTACATCCCAAAATATCCTTCAGAGACCTCAGCCTAAATTCTTCAAGCCATAGATGAAATCTGAGCTCTGAATGATTTTTCTTTTGTGACTGTTTCTCATCTTGTTTGTCCTTCTTGAATTGCCCTAATTTATCTTGATTTCACAGGTTCTATGATGGGCAATTTTGCTAATTAGATGCTTGGTAGAGCAAGAAAATGTAAATCTAAGTCTGCTAGAAAATTTTGTACCCTGCTATTTTTTTCTGATTTTCAGTGTCTTAAAATACAACGTTGATATTCCTGAGTGACCTGAATGGAAACCTGATTTTCTCAACCCAGTTTGTCTCACATATGTCCTTATTTTTTTATGTCTTACCATTGTGACAACATGATATATTACCAGTCACCTGTAACTAATAGAGCAGCAACAGCTGTGATTCAGTAATTGCACTGAATCAAGCATTCCCCCTGTCTCTAGATGAGCTAAACTACCCCCTGGGAATACTGTGGGTTCCTCCCTTTCAGTCTGAGCCTGCTCCCTAGACATGAACTGTATTATGAAGAACCATGGTTAGATATACTATGGCAAATACTGGGGATGATATATTGGTTGCTTTTTTTCAGCAGTATTTAGGGGAGACAAGTCTTTTAACACATTTCAGTTCTTATCACCTGCCAAGTGATATACTTTCACCTGATGTGCTATAGATGGCAGGAAAGAGGAGAAAGCAGGAAAGGCTGTCTGACAAAAAAGGATTTCAGCCTGTAATGCTAATTTACTTGCACAGATGAGAGTAGGTGGACTCCCCTCGGGGTTAAATAGTGTTACTGAATACGATGCCCCTCCTTTCTGCCTCAAGTAAGTTGTTTGAAATGTCCAGTGGGCCAGATCTCCAATGACTACTGAAACTCACCAGAACCCATCAGAAGCAGTCAGTGGTCGTGCCAAAGAGTCTGATCTCACCGTTGGCACTGGTTGCTGCTCTGGGTGGTACATCACCATGGAGCCACAGTGGGAACAAACAAAGAGGAAGAAAGGCACTTTTCCGGAAAGTTGCATGAGTAAGAATAACCTTCTTGCTCTGCCCTTGTTTCGAGTACAGCGCTGCTGCTCATCCCAGATTACATTAGTTTCCTAGTAAATGCTCGTACAAAGTTAACTCTCAGTGTTTTACTTTTAGTGTTTTAACAACTTCTAGTCTACTAAATAGGGTTAGATTATCTAGCTGTAGGGAATTAAAGAACATCTCATGAGATCTGAATATGGAACTTTTTTGCAGTCAGTTGATAACAGGTACTGCCAAACATGGAATTGTTGCAGAGGATGGTTATGACCCATCGTGTCCTGTTAAAAACTTGCCAAAGCATGTGAGTGCTTCTAGTCCTGCTTAGTCTGCTCTCTTGCTTACTTTGCACACTTCAGCCCAGACAGCCTGCCCTGCTCCCAGACATTTCATTCATGTCTCAGAGCACAGAGGGCAGGTTGCCGTTGTGCACTCTGTTTGTGTCATGGTTTCAGTGCTCCGTTGGGTGTTGGGTGCTGTGTTGCCAATCACAGCAGCAGGGGCTTTTGTTCTGTGGCTCAGCAGACATTTAGCACAAAATGGCTCCCCCCTGGCTTGCTGGACAACCAGAACCCCTCCTCACAATTACAGCTACAAGCATCCCCCCAACCCCACCCACAGTTCCAGCCCTTTATGTGCATTTTTTTTTTTTGCAATAAATCTTTCTGAAGCAATCGGAAACATTATCAGGCAGTTACTATAAGCGTTTGCAAGTGCTCGAAACATCTCTGAAGTAGTACTAAGTTTTTTTGTAAGTTGTGATAGATTCTTAGACAAGGTTGGCACTATATAACATGTCATGTGACAGTTTTGTTCTTGTGTAAACTATAATAGCAATGTGCATGTGACACTACACAATTCATACCGCATTGCAGTTTAGCCAAGATTGCTGAATGTGCAGCTTTATTTTTATTTGTGTTATTGGAGGGGTTAACCATGGTAAAATTGATGTCACGCTTAAACAAAGGCCAGTTTTAGTTATAGGAAATTCAAGAAACTGGAGATGTGCAAAATAACTAATTTCTGTAGTGAAGTAAATGAAATTCTCAGCTTGTCTCTTGGAGATTGCATATATACTTATGCATAGAGAAGAGGTAAAGTTCTGCCTAAATTTATCACACTGTTAAAGTGATAAAAGTAAGTGTTAGTAATATTAACATACACTGTAACATGGTAGTTTTGCCTGGAACACTGTTAAGTGCCCTGGATCCCCCCTGATGAGAAAAATGCTCTGTAAAAATAAATTGATATAAAATGTACTGAATCAGTAAATTTGTCACAAAATGTGAATACTCTTAGAAAAAATGCTATATGTATTTTTTGAAGTCATACCACAGAAGAAGCATTTTTTTATTGTTAAAGAACTCCATATAAGGCAATATTCTTAAGAACCAGTGGAACACAGTGAGAATGTAGTGGTTGTTGAGCTTGGTTCTTGACTGACGTTATTTTCAAATTTGAACACAGAATACAGGTTTTGGTTTTAGGAATAACTGTGTGGGGTTCTTTATAGAACCATAAAGTGTTCTCCTGTTGCACCGTTGTGTGGTCTAATGTTTTCTTGGAGTCTATGATAGATATGTTCGTGTGTTATCTTGGACCCATTCCAGCTGCAAACAGAGGTTGTCACTGATATGACTGAAGACACGTGAGCTGTGTCTGGAGGAGAAGGGAGTGTCTGGGGACTATTTGGTTGACTGGGGGTACTCAGGAAGCAACAAGCAGAAGCACACCCAGGAACTGATCTACGGGGCAGAGGCTTTGATGCGATTATCACTGAGGCTTTAATAAGATTCACAAAGGAAGCTTCTGATTTGGAGTAAATCACATGACCTGGATTACAGGACAAAACTGTGATGCATGGTTTCTGAAAAGGTGCTCAGAGCAGGGTAAAAAAGATGAGGATAAACATGTAAAGTCATATGTGGCAGATGTAAGGTTACAAGGTAGGCAAGTGGAAAAGGCATAATGCAAAGTGGATCGCAAACCTAGTGTCTGTTATCTGAGGTTTTTCACACAGCAAAAATGAATCGAGACAGTTGCCAAGGTGACCAGTATGTCAGGAGTTTTGTCAAATGTGTATAAGGGTAGGTATGTAACTATTTTGCTACATTATTTGAAATATTATCTTATGCTGAAAAAGAAAATATAAGTAATATAAGGGTCATACTATACAATTATTTCCAGTACATTTATTGTTCTTTTACTACAGAGTACTTGCTTATTGACAGAGATCAGAGTGGTGTATGAGGAAAATATAAACAGAGGCATACAAATGACAGACTTTCAGAACTACCATGATTTAATATTACATAAAATGAATTAAAGTACTCAATTTGCACTGTGCCATTTATAACAATATACTGTAATCTGGAAGAACCCAGGTTGGAAGGCCACTAGACTGTAGTCCTAGATTACTAATGGGATAGCTAATCTCTGATTGTTTGCTACTGCAGTAGCTTCTCCAGTCAACCTGCTCCCCCCTCAAAAATTTTACTCTTATTCTTGCAAATGTTAGTATGTATGGGAAGCAAAAGTTCTTTGATTCTTTCTCCATCATGTGAAGGGTTGTACATTACTTTAAAATAATTACTTCATTCTAGATAATGTTTATGTTTATTTATTAGTTTTTCGTTTTACCATCTCCAGTAATTTGATTTCAGCACTTTGAGACATGCTCTGTATCATGTTCTGTATTACAGCTTTGCTAACATGTTTCAAAAATTAAAATAATATACAACTACAGCATAAATATTTGTAAGTTATCTAGATTTTTTATGGAAGAGTACTGTCCAGGGTTCTGAAATGATTAGGAATGCCATACTTCACAGTAAGTACAGTTGACTCCCTGTTTAGCAACTTAATTCACAAAGGTTGTTGGTTTATTACTCTAAAAGTTTACAAGTAAAATGTGATATTGAGTGAACCAGAAACTCCTTATCAAATTCTATGTACAGCTTCTCATGTATTTTGTGCCAGCAAAAACAGTGCCATTGGTTGTACCTTGAGCATCATGCGTCTGCATCTATTTCTCTCTCTTGCCTAAATGCACCTTTTTTAGTTGTATCTTGCTACAGAAAAGATTGTGTGCTGAAAGAATAAATATAAATGACTCGTGGTGATGGGGTTAACAGACAGTCCCTTGCTCTTGTGAGTTAGGATGCCATTTTCCATTTTCTGAGTCCCCTAGAACTGATATTTATGGTTTAATGTAAATAAGAAAGCACCGTGCCCTGGGCCATTCCATGATGTTTAAAATTTTGAGGCAGCACAATTCCGGTCTCTGCATATTGGGTGAAGCATTGTTGTGTGGCTTTAATTGGTATACTAGCTCTATTTATGAAAAAAGTTTATGAAAAGTCAGGAACCTACTATGTTCAAATATCATCTTTGAAACACAAACCAGCTATAACACGCAAACCAGCTGGGTGAGAAGGGCCAGTATGTGATGGAGGCATGACAAGTTGACAAAGATTTGGGGAGGTAGCAGAGAAGCTGTCATTGTCCTGGTAATTAGGCCACATTTTCCTCTGACAGTAAAAGGCTTAACCATGAAGATCAGCAGCATGCATCTCATAATTAGCTTCCCTCTGTGAGAAGCCACAATGGCAGGACTGCATCATACCTGGGTGTGAGAAGAAGTGTCTGCTGAGGGAAAACTGAGGCTAAATCTCATACTATCTATGAAGGCTGAGGGAAAAGGCCAGCAGCAGCCTGAAAGAGACTGCATGTTTAGTGAAACTACATCAGTTTATTAATATTTACTTACAAAGGACATTAGTTGTCTTTTTTAGACCATGACAGTTATTCTTGTTCACTGATTTGGTAAATAATTGCCTTTCCATCACTGTTAATGCTCTCAGCATTATGGTTTTTCTCTTACAGGCTTCTTGTGCTCCAAAATCTGATCTGTGTTCTGTTTCTTTTGAGGGCAAAATACAAAGACATTATGATTGCAAGGTTTATTTAGCCATCGCCAGACAGCTCCTACCTGGTCCTCACTATTTTGTAAGTTTTGTGTTTGTTTTTGTGTTTCCAACACACACACAACCTATTCCTTGTGTGTCCAAATACAGCACAAACAAATGATATCACCATATACCATGGATTGAAAAAGCTTTTGATTTTATAGTTAGTACTCTGAGAATGTTTTCCCTGAAATGTAGTGCATCGTGTTACAAATGTGACCAAACTTTCTGCACCGTCATGCTTCTTCCTGTGCTGCTCTCCTTCCATTTTCGCTTTTGGAATGAGAGCAAGATGAGATGATGCAACTTCATGCAATACTGGCTCGAATCAAAAGGGGTAGTACTTAGTAAATGAAAACACTTTGCCTGTAGCGTATGTTCTGCTCATCAGTGAAACAATAGGTGGCTACAATATTATTATTAGACTTGTTTAGCTTTAGCTAATTCTTTTGTTCAGTGCATTTTAACAATTCTATATAATCAGCTTCACCCATGTATACAGAAGGATATCTTTTCTGTAACATGTCTGAGAAGGTACCATGCTCAAAGGTACCACCATGTGAGATTCAAATCTGGGATTTACCTAGGGTTTATAGAGTAATAATCTGAACCAGTACCTGCTGTCCATCTACTATTCTGATGTGTACATGCATCAGTTTTTATATTTATTATAATACAATGTTAATATAAGTTATGCTATCACACAAAAATGTATATTTTGAGAGGCAGGATTTTAGTAAAATGATGTTGGACCTGTGTGAGTAGAATTTTTACTAGTATCCTAGACCCTGCTGTTTGGCCGTTGCAGTGATCTTATTACACCACTGGAAAACACTTGGCCTTCTGCTAAACCCCAAACCAATATGAACTTTGCCAAATAATCTCTCTCGCTGTCCTCTCTTGCTCTCATTTTCTTTTAATATATCTTATGATGCCCCGTCAGCCATATACCCAGCAGGCTACAGAGAAAATGGTCTGCTCCCTGTAGGGAAGACTGCTCTGATTTTTGGAGTTAAACATAGCTAGGAAGCAGTTTGTGTTAAATATAGTTTTGTCTGATTAAGCACCTGAAACCTGTTGCCTTGTCAGTTCCTTTTCTCTGCATTTTTCCAGCGCCTGAAAGGAATTGTCCTCTTGCAGAGAAATGCTGCAGTGCGTATCACAACGGAAAGACTGGGTCAGTGTAACGAGGCTGGCGGCCACAGCCAGCCAACTGTCCCCATGGCAACAGCCAATGGAAAACTGCGTTTGTTGTCCAAAGTCGTGGATTGTTGTTGTAGTCGCACTGCATGGACGCGACTCCACATGATGATTAACTGATCAAGAAAAAAGAGCAGAGTAAACCTGGAAAAGATTTTAGGCTTGATGACAAGACACACATTGTGCTTTTTTGCATTGGATGTTAACAGGAAAGACAGCTGGTTTTGATTGGCTTGACCTGAATGTATTTTTAACTGGTTTTGCAGCCAAATCCCCTTCTTTTTAAGAAATCATCACAACTTGGTTTAGAATTTAACAGTGAAGGAACTTTAATGTTTTATTTTTGTATATTTCAACAAAACATCCATGAACATAATGCAGCATTGTGACTGGATTTCCATGGATAAAATCGAATTCATTCAAAAAGGCATGCACTTTAAATGTAAAACAGAAGACAAAAATAATCACACACAGTAGATTGTTGCCTCTGTAATGTAGAGCCTGAAACTTTTTGCTTTTTTTGCTACATGTGCTTAAATTGTTTTTAAATTAATACATAAGTCATTCAAAGTTAAGAAACCAGCAAACATATCCATACAAATATCATTACTATCTATTCTGATAATAAATATATTAAACACATTAATTTCAGTTCTTCTGTTTTAATTTCATATCCCAGCAAGATGTTTGCCTTAAATTTGAAAAGCTGTAGATTTACATTATTCAATTTTCTCTTGACCTTCCCTTTTGTTTTAAAATGCCCAAAAAATAGTTTCTTCAGTGATAATCTTGATAGCAGCAAACATAATTTGCAGGGCACAGCTATAGCAGTTTACAAGTATATGATTTAGTTTCACTCTTGAAAGCAGAAGCAAAATTTGATTGTTCTTAATAGGGACTGAATTTTAATTTCAATACAGACTACCAATGTATAAAAATATATATATAATATATATTTATAATAATATATATAATAATAATTACATATAATTTAAGAAATACAAAGAGTCATATTTTCCTATTCAATCTTTATCTTAAAAAGCTCAGTCTCTGTCTTTTTCTTCTTTGTTTGTTTGTTCTTTATGCACAGCTTTTTTTTTAACTTACAGACTTGAAATTGAGTGCAGTGGTACTTCTCAACCTAAGTGAGGTTTTTGTGCACTCAAAGGCTAATTACTACTTTTAAAAGGTCAAATTTGGTCTCTAACAAAGGTTTGGAGAAGTGGCAGTAGTGATGTCATATGCAGAGTACAGATTTTCTTGCTCCACACACATACACACACACAGATAAGACAGGTTAAACAATGTTTTACTGTTTTAAACATACACTAAAAATATACCTATTTATAAGGTATAAATATGAATTTTTTGCCCCTGTCTTGGATGTTTGTTAATATTAATATTTGTTCTGCTCAGTGTCTGTTACTGAAAACACTTCTTGCTTGATTTGAACATACATTTCTGACCTACACAGTATTCCAATTTCTCTACTCTTCTGGATGTAGCCTCTTTATCTGTATTGTGCATCCCATATATGCAGTGCAAAATATTCAACATTTACCCCTTATCTGAAACAAAAAATTATTGATCATTCCTACAATGGCGATCTTTTGATGGACAATTTGGGGTTCCCCCTTAGAGCTGCTCTTCACTGGGTGCACTTTGTCTACAAGCTCTGGGAGAAAACTAGCTTCTCAGAGAAGGGTGCCAGAAATACAGTCCACCCTAGCAAATCCCTTTAAAGATGTTTTCAGGTCATTGTCATGATTCTGGATCATGGTCACTACTTAGCAAAATGAAAATCTATATAAAAAAATCATTCATAGAAATCCAAATGTTCAAATACAATGTTTTTCTTTTCATTCTATTTCCTGTAGGGCAAAGAACCCTTCGACACAAAAGTGATGTTCTTGAAACAGTAGTCCTAGTTAATCCTTCGGAAGACTCAGTGAGCTCAGAGGTATGTTTCGTGGTATATAATAAATAACTTTAAATTTCTGTTTGTGAGCTTTTTAACAGTGTTTTTGGTTCATCAGTTCTGAGATGTATCAGTAGTGGCACGCTGATATCTGAAAGTAAAAATCATAGTTCCTGCTGTTTGATCTAATTGTTCTGTCCTGTGCATCCAGATCCGAAATCTAATTAGTGACAAATCAGCACACAAGCTACTGGTCCTCAGTGGCCAAAGCTCAGAACAGGGTGGAGACCTCATTCTTCAAAGTGGGGTGTTCACTTTTAGAAACTTCTCAAACATTGTTGCTGATCCTGAAGTAAGTAAAAAAAAAAACTTTTGTACTTTTATTGCACTTGCATTTCATTTAAAATTCTTAAATGATTTTGCAAAAGTCTTTGCTTGATCTAACTTAAAAATATATCTGCAATGTTGTACATATTTCATAGATTTACATGCAGTTAGAAGAGGAATGAAACATTTTCTTAGCAAGTACAGCTGTAGCACTGCAGTAATGTCAACGTATGCATAATATTAGATGTAAATAACGGAAAGCTATTAAAACTGTTTCTTTTAGTAGTAAAATTGATCTTTATTTGATTTCTCATTCCACTGAAAACAAAACTTATGAATGGTTGCATAGAAACAAATCACTTTGTGGAAACGTATAGTTATAATTTTGTTTACAAATTTTATTATCCCTGACTTCTGAACTCTCTGTAATTCCCATCAAGGTTAGTAAGCTACTAAGCAAGGCAATCCCTGAACAGCGGGCTAGGCTCACAGTGTTCTGCCAAGGGGAGGCAGGCTGGAGCTCCCTGGGGCAGCAGCAGCACTTTCGGGAATCTCTGGAATACAGACTGAATCCCGATCCTGTGCTGCCTGAAATGGAGGGCGTCACAGATTTCACAGAGTATATCTCTGAGACGGTGGATGTTCCATCACCTTTTGACCTCTTGGAGCCACCTACATCCGGAGGTTTTCTGAAGTTATCCAAGCCTTGCTGCTACATTTTCCCTGGTGGGAGAGGAGACTCGGCACTATTTGCCGTAAATGGCTTTAATATCTTGGTTGATGGAGGCTCTGAGAGAAGATCATGCTTCTGGAAGCTTGTCAGACACCTAGACCGTATTGATTCAATTCTCCTTACTCACATTGGAGCTGATAATCTCCCAGGCATTAATGGACTCCTCCAAAGAAAGATAGCTGAACAAGATGAGGAGCAGTCACAAGGCTCTACAACCTACAGTGACTGGATGAAGAATCTGATCTCACCCGAGCTCGGTGTGGTGTTCTTCAATGTCCCTGAGAAATTAAGAATGCCTGAATCAAATTTAAAAGTGAAACGGAGCATTGAAGAAGCTTCCCTGACACTGCAGTACCTGAGCAAGTTAGGGATCAAGCCTGAGCCTCTTTTCAGAGTGGTCAGCAATACTATTGAGCCCATCACACTTTTCCACAAGATGGGTGTTGGCAGGTTAGATATGTACGTTCTAAACCCAGTGAAAGAAAGCAAGGAAATGCAGTTCCTCATGCAGAAGTGGGCAGGGAACAGTAAGGCTAAAACTGGCATTATCCTCTCAAATGGAAAGGAGGGAGAAATATCAGTTCCATATTTGACATCTGTTACCGCTCTGGTTGTGTGGCTTCCAGCTAGTCCATCAGAAAAGATTGTAAGGGTGTTGTTTCCTGGAAATGCACCACAGAACAAAATCTTAGAGGGACTTGAAAAGTTAAAGCATCTTGATTTTTTGCGATATCCAGTGGCTACTCAGAAGGACATATCCTCTGGAACCCCTCCTCCACTGATGAAACAAACAAAAATGAAACAAAGAACTGACAGCAAAGAAAGTTTGAAATCTTCACCCAAGATTAATGTAGCAGGCATAACTCCAAAGAAAGAAGCAAATGGACTTGATGACAGTTCAACCACAGAAACAAAATGTGACTCTGCAAAAGAGAACAAGATAGAAAAGAAAGAAGACAAGAAACTTAAAGAAAATGAACCCCTTACCAAACCACTCAAGACTAAAACTGAAGGATCTGACTCAGCAAAACAAGAGAAGAAGAAATTGTCAAAAGAAAAATCTATCAAGAAAAATATGAAGGAAAGAGTATCGAAGATGGATGAGAAAAAGGACAAAGAAAAAAAGGAGATTAAAAAGGAAAAGCGTGAAATAAAAAAAGACGATGTGCCTAAAAGAGATGAGAAAAAAGAATCCAAGATGAAAGAGGAGAAAAAGAAGGAAACAGAGAAAAAGAGGGAGGCTGGTAAACCAGAACTACGAAAAATCACTAAACCTGATTTAAAACCTTTCACTCCAGAAGTCAGGAAGACTTTGCATAAGGCAAAGGTACATGTGAAGCCCAAGGCAGATAAAAACAAAGCTAAAGATGTCAAAGAACATGTAGCTGAACCAATGCCCTCAACAGGGCCAGGCACTGAAGATATTCATCCAGATGCACAAGAGCTAGCAGCAATTGATGATAGGTCTATTGTTTCCTCCCCAGAAGACCTCACCAAGGATTTTGAAGAACTAAAACAAGATGAAGTATCAAATCTGGATGCAGAGCTGGTACAAGATGTCCACACAGCACCCAGCTCTTCTGTGGATGAAACTGCTATTACTACTCTTCAGAAGGACAAAGAAGAAGAACAAGAGATTGATACTCATACTTTAGCAGAGACAAAGTTCCCATTGTTGGAGTCACCAGATGAAGGAATAACAACCACAGATGTTGAAGCTGAAACGCCACAGGAAGAGAAGAAAGTTTCGCAAGAAATTAAGGATGAATATCTTGAAAAAACAGGAGAGAAGTTTGAAGTTGAAGATGAGGGTGCAGCTATGGGGGATGAGGATGAAGAAGAGGACGAAGAGGAAGAAGAAGTAAAAATGGCCAAAGAGAACATCACAGAGGAAGAAGAAGACATGGGAATGGGAGAAGAAGAAGATGAAGGAAAGTGGAGGGATGAGAAAGAAACAGAGGGAGGGAAACACGAAGAGGAAAAGATGGAGAAATGTGAAAAATATACAGTGGAGGTTGAAATGAAAGAGCAGTTCAAAAAATCTCAACCTGACGTGGATGACGAAGAACATGGAGATGTAATAGAAAAAGCAGAATTAGAGGAGGCAGAGGATTTTAGTGTAGCAAGTGATGATGAGCTCAAAGTTAAAACTGAAAACATAAAAAAAGAAAAAACTGAAATTGAAAGGGATGATAAACAAATGAAACAAAAATTAGAAGAAAAACAAGATGTAGATGTATATACAAGTCATCTTGGAGCTGCAACAACTGCTATTACATCAATGCCACAAGGTGCAGCTGCTGCAGAGCACATTTCCTATATTCAGGATGAGACTATTCCTGGTTACTCTGAAACTGAACAGACAATATCAGATGAAGAAATCCATGAAGAAACTGAAGACAGGATACCACATCTCCGCTATGAAGTTGGTGCCTATGAAATTTCTGTCCCTGATGAAACCGGCTCTTTTAGTGCCATCCATGGCATGCAAGAGATGAAAGAGGCAGCTATACATGATGTTTCAGATCTAACAACAAAGGGGTTCATTGAAGGTCAGGACTCTGCACTAGCTGTGTATTCTGCTAATGTTATTGCTGCACCATTAGCAGAAGAAGAGCATATCTCCTCTGCCACATCTATCACAGAATGTGATAAACTCTCTTCTTTCGCTACTTCTGTTGCTGAGGATCAATCTATAGCATCTGTGACAGCACCTCAGACAGAAGAAATAGGAAAAAGCTCTCTGCTTCTTGATACTGTTAACAGCATTCCATCATCTACCCGGACTGAGGCTACCCAGGGAAGGGAGTATGTGCATTCTGCTGGGACAATTTCACCTACTTCCTCCCTAGAGGAGGACAAGTATTTCAAATCACCTCCTTCTGAGGAATACCAGCTCATTGTATCAGAAGGTGACACTGGAGGGAAGACTGCACAGGTTCATGAAGAAGAAGATGAAGAAGAAGAAGATGAAGACCAAACACCTAATGTTGACATTCCACTTGGAAAGCTTCAAGAAGCATATGCATCTCCTTTATTATTCCAGGACAAAGAGAGTGAATTTCATAGGCCTCCTTCATCCACCTCAACTCCTGTTTCAACACCTGCTGGTTATACCGAATCGGTTCATCGACCAGTAATGGATGAAATCCAAGCTTCTCCTCCCAAAGAAGATTTCACTTATGGAGTGGTCACTAAACCCATTTCTCTGTCAGACTCCTTTTCTAGTATATTAGCAATGGACTCCCATACAGAGAGTGAAGAAAAATGTCCCAGTCCAGATGACAGTACAGTGAAAATGACATCTCCAGCTCATTCTGGACCTACCAGTGCAGGCCACACTCCATTCCACCAGACACCAGTGGAAGAAAAGACTGATGTTCAAGAAACAGCCTCTATGGATGTAGAAAAAACAGAAGATAATGAAACAGACAGATTAGACATTTATCATGACAAATATGGACTGTCCAAACTTCCAGAGATTGAACAACAATCATTGTTAGAAAAAGAATCAAAGGATATCGTTATTATGCAAGAACAAAAGAATGAGGAGTTACTCTTTGATAACAAACAGCTTCCACAGCAGCATCAGTACATTAAAGATACAAAGCCAGCTTCTCCAGATGAATCATCTCCAAGAGAAAAGTCTACAGAAGAAAAGGATACGAGCAAAGATTCAATAACAAGTGCTTCTTTAGAAAAAGATATATATGAAGACACAGATGAAGAGGAGGAAAAAGATGAGAGGACAGAGGTATGTAGTAAGGGAAAATATGTTGTGGAAAAGGAAAGCCGGTTCTTAGATGATGATGATGATGACATTTGTGAGGATGATTCACTCCAAACAGAGAAGGCAAGAGAAGAAGAAAAAATTCTGGATGACCAGGCTACTTTCCTGCAAACCACAAAGGAAGAAGCAGATAAAGCAAAATTCGATTCTTACTTGCATCAAGAAACTAAGCCTCAAATTTTGCACTCAGATGAAGAAGAAGATGAAGAAGAGGATGAGGGGGATGCCATTTGTATGGGTGGTGCTGGTTCTAGACCTTTATCATTGGATAATAGCAAATTAGAAAATATATTTCAAGATCTGTCATCAGCTGTCAAAGACTCTCACAGTCTACCAAAAGAGAGCAGTGAAGAATATGGATCTTCAATTGCAACTGTTGCATTTCCAACAGAAGAGGTGCACAGTTCTCCTCATTTTGATGCCAAAGACCAAGAAAAATTGTTTTATGGAATCTCAGTTGAACCAGAGGACAAATTATCCCCCACAAAAATGGGGAGCACACCACTCTCTATGGCAGACACAACTACAATTGGTTCTATTATGAAGACCGAGCCAGTGTCCTGTCTTACCAGTACTGAGAATACATCTGCGAGTTCATTACTTTCTAGCACTGACAGTCATGAAGAAATATCCCAACCTGAAATACTGATGCCTTCGGTTATTCCCATCAAAGATGATGATTACACCTCTAAAGCAATGCTAGAATTGTCTCCAGAAGTGGAGAAGCCAGGAAAGGAAGCAAAGCGGGAAATGGAAAAGGAGAGAGAAGTAGCATCACCAAGCATGTCTTCACCTTCTTCATATTTTCTTCTGGAAAAGGATATAACAGAAAAGCTCTCAACAGATAAAGAAGATATCACACAAAAGCTTTCAACAGATATGGAAGATGTAACAGAAAAGCTCTCAACAGATAAAGAAGATATCACACAAAAGCTTTCAACAGATATGGAAGATGTAACAGAAAAGTTCTCAACAGATACAGAAGATGTTAATGTAAAGGATTCACGTTCTTCAGAAGAAAAAGATGATTATTCTACATCCAAGTACTGGCCTGATGAAAAACAAATACCAACAGATATAAAGTTGGACTCAAAGGACGAACTTCAAAGTGAAATGGACAAATTAGCTGAAGCTGAGGTACATGACAACAAGACCATTATGCATTCATCAGTTAGTGAAATGGTTGAACATGGAGCAGCATTTTGTGCAGATGTGCATGACAAAAAAGAAATGTCATTTAGCACAGTTGATCAACACACAGTAACCTTTACAGAGCCTGAAAAAAGCGTTCATTTTACTCTTAGTGTACTGTCAGAACAGGAAGCTCGTGAAAAAGGTCAAAAGGAAGAGCATGAAAGGGAAGTGAGGCAAGACACACCATTTGTATCTAGCAAGACTTTTACTTACACAGATATTTATGACAACAAAACAACTCTGCCAGAGGAGCCATGTTCATTTGTCTCCAGTCATAAGTATGATGAATACCCAGAGAATTTGGACATGGAGTCAAGCTTAAAGAAAGCTGAAGAAATGGATATATCTTTGTCCCCACCCATGACAACAGAGGCTAAAGGCAAAGTTAGAAAGTCTTCTGAAGAGGATGACTTTCATATAAATATAGCTAGTGAAAAGGAGCCCTCCAAATCAACAGAGAGTCAGTCAAAACTTGACTTACTTAATTCCACTATTACCTCATGTGATATTTCAGAGGAAAAATCAATGGAACCAGGGAAAGAAACAGACAAGGATTCAACTGAGCAAGAAAGTAGGAAGGAATCCATAATCGAGCCTGAGGAACCAGGCTTGACAAGAGATCACATTTCACCTGAGCAGAAACATTTTTTAGCCACTCAAGCTAAATCTGAGACTAAAGATGTCCAGAGCGGTGCAATATCATACCCTGAGTCTTCAGAAACACACATAGATGACAATATTCTTGCATCAGATAATTCTCAGAAAAGTAGTATTGTTGCCTCTAAATCTATGATGTACTATGGAAAGCAAGTACCAGATAGGGACAATATGAGGATGCTAATAGATGATGAGAATGAAGAAGATGAAGAAGATGAGGAAGATGAACTAGGGGAGAAGAAGAGGGCTGGTGACTCGGATATCGAAAAAGGGGCCAAAGAGGAATCTGAGAAAGAAGCCAAAAGCACTTTTGGATTTGCTGTCAGCTCTAAACTCCCTGAGACCGAGGAAGATGGAAGGCAGGGGAAAACTTTGTCTTGTGAAAAGAAATACAGTTTTGAATTACATGAAAAACTCTCCATGCCTGAAACTTCTGAAACCCCTAGTAGTAGTAGTAGTAGCAGTAGTAGTAGTAGTAGTAAGATGCATACTGAGGTTGAAAATTTTCTTCAAAAGACGATGGGTGATGCTTTGTCCTTGTCAGCTGGAAGCTACGCTGAAATGGGAACAAAAGAATGTGAAGAATTTTCTTATGGACTTGAATATTCTGACAAAAGGGAAACAAAAGATTCTATCCCAGTTGGTCACTTATCAGGAGAAAAACAAGACGATGAAACCCATGACCATTCACACATCCTCCTACCACAAAAATTAAGTGAGGATAAATTTTATGATGAAGAAAAAGATGAATTTAAAACAGTAAAGATACCTGATTTTTTAAGTAAGAAAACAGTTGAATCATCTTCCTATGGTTTCACTTATACCACAACCTCTGCCACTGCATATTCTTCTTCATCATCATATAGTTATTCATCTTCTGCCTCTGCATCCTTGTCAACCAGCCGCCAATTCGGAGAAGAGCTGGAGACACCTGCGACCACTTCTGATGTGCTGTTCAAACCTGATTCAGACAGTGCATGCTTTGAATATTCATCTTTTAGAGATGAACATTCCCTTGTGATGGACTCCCCATTTTCAAGTTCTGGTGGGTTTATAAAAGATGAATATTTGGAAGTCTCAGAAAAGCTGACCACTGCCACAACAACTGCAGAATCAACTTCAAGTCTTACAAAATTTTCTCCAATGAGTCCTTTTGAGGAGATCAAGCCTTTCTCTCCAATGTCATCCATCCCTACAGAGGAAGATCAAGTAACTTTGACAAGTAGTGCTGCAGTCAAAGAAGAGCATCATGAAGCTCTTCATAAAGCTGAATCTCCTGAAGTCTCAAAGGAACTTGAATGCCATGGAGTACCACCACATTATTCCCACCTCTCACAACCTATTGAGACAGATCCCACAACACGTAGTCTATTTGATGTCTCTCCACTACAGCGAGCAGACTCGACAGAAAAACATCACACGGAAGAGGAAGAAGGAAGTGAAGATGATGATGATGATTATGATTGTGAAATGGAACAAAACACTTTACCATGCCGAATTGAATGCCAAAGGGTCCCATCTAATCTCCTAGCTGACAAAGAATCATCGCCACCTTTGCTTGAGAAAAAGTTGACCCCACAAACTGACATGCAGAGCTCTTTGCCTGATGTTTTGACATCATACACATCTCCATCACAGCAGTCATCACTATCTGCAACAGCAACAAATGTGTCTGATGAAACCAGCACAAGTTCTTCTCACACTCTCGGTCAAGTTACAGGATCTCACTGGACTAAAGAGTCTGATATAAAAAATATAGAAGAGAAGGAGGAAATAAAGGTGAAAAGCTGTTATGAAATGGAAATACAGCAGAAAAAAGAAATTTCTGCAGAGACTTTCCATCCACATTATCAAGGGGGAGATGATGACGACGAGGATGATGATGAGAAGGAGGAGGAGAAGCTAGAGCGCCCAGTTCGTCCACTTTCACTGGCATCCGCTGACCAGACCTTTCCCTCATCATTCTATCCAGAAGGATCTAGAAAATCAGATGATGGTGTGGACCTTCCCCCTCATGATTGTATGGGAGCAACTTCATCTTATACATCCTCAGCAACTACTGGATATTCCTCCTGTGAATACAAACATCGCAAGGGAGAAATTTCCCCCTCATTCATTAATCCAAGTCCACATCAGCTCTCCAGTGATGAAGAACCAGAGCATGAAGGGAGTGACCAGTCACAAGAAGAGGATGACAACCAAGAACCGTCAGTCAAAAAGAGAGTGCGCAAAGACCAGAGGCACCACAGTCACAGCAGGACTGGAGATGATGCAAGTTCACATCACCATCCTGGTTCCATGGTTGCTGGGCTCGCCATTGCTGGAGAAGAAACCCCTCCAACCTCAGTTAGTGAGTCACTGCCTACACAGTCTGACTCTGATGTACCACCTGAGACTGAAGAATGCCCCTCAATTACTGCAGAGGGCAACTTGGATTCTGATGAGGATGCTGAGTACTTGCCGGTGGATAAATCAGCTGCAGTTGGTGGAAGCAGCCATCATGTGTCATCATCTAGGTCTTCAGAAAGGAGTCATGATCCCCTACCTGCACCTTTGAAGGATCCTTTCCCTCATCCTCCCCATCCTGATGTGTGCATGGTTGACCCTGAGGTACTATCCAATGACATAAATTGTACAGAAAAATTGCCGAAGAAGGACATCAAGACAAACAAAGGCCCACGGAAGTCATCTGGAAAGCCAAAATCATCATCACCTGCACGTAAAAGTGAGAGCAGGGGTAAAAGATCTCCTACCCCTGTCAAACAAAGTTCTAAGGACTCTTCACCCAAAGCTACCTCTCTGAAAAAGAAAGATTCAGAAAAGGTGTCTAAGTTGTCAAGGATGTCAGATGTACAGGGATCCAAAGATGACAACCCAACAAAAGGACTTATTAATGGTGTCAAGAGCAGTACAGGTACGAGCAATTTTATTATAAATGATTGTGTTTAGATTATATTTATCTTTTCTAATAATTTTCTGTGTCCCAGAAATATTTAGAAGTTTATTTATGACAGAGATCCATGTGTCTCTTACCAATAGGTTCTAGTTCACAGAAGTCCAGTTCAGTGGTACCTCCTGGACCTCCCATCTACGTGGATTTGGCCTATATTCCCAATCACTGCAGTGCCAAAAATGTGGACCAGGAGTTCTTCAAACGAGTGCGTGCAGCGTACTACGTGGTGAGCGGCAATGATCCAGCTAACGGGGAGCCGAGCCGTGGAGTTCTGGATGCATTGCTCGAGGGCAAGGCCCAGTGGGGTTCTAATCTCCAGGTATTAACTTCAAAAAACCATAGGGTTGACATTATTCATAAATCAAAACACATTTGTACACAATACTGGTCAAAGATTTGGAATTCTAAATATTGCTAAAGTACGTGTGCTGTACCAAACAGCACATCTTACATCTGTAGAGAATGTTTTGTTAAAAAAGAGGGAAATAAATTATAGTCATCATATGTTTTAGAAGAAAATGTGCACATTAAGAAATTAATTTATTATTGGTATCCTTTTGCCCTAATTTAGGGTCATAGGGTCTGGAACTATTGTCAGAAACATAGGGTATGAGGCAGGGTACACCCTAGATGAGGCAGCAGTCCATTGTAGTGCAGCCCCACACACATGCAAGCACATGTAAACACAATACAAGCAGTTTAAATTCATCAGCTCACCTGAAATTCATGTTTTGGATTGTGGGAAAAACACATGAATACTAGGAGGACATACAAACTGTGCAGAGGCTCCTATATTTGAAAATGTATCCAAATGTATAGCCCAGGCACTGAGGCACCAGTGCTACCCACTGCTCTAAATTCATTAATATATAATATTAAGATGTATGATTCAATTCAATATTTTTAATTCTTTATGCTCTGAAAAATAAATGAATAAAAGTATAGACTGTTAAAAATGTTTTAAAAAGAAAACTTTTTATTATTATTATTACAATTATTACAAGTTATTTATCAAAATTATTTCATGCAGTCAACTCAGCTCATGCCGTTCCTTTGCCATTCATCCGCCTGGTTTTGCTCAACTTGCTCAAATCAACAATTCAAGTGTGTTTTAGGTCTGAATAAAAACAATGCAGCCCTGTGTTGCCAAATCAATCTTGTCTTTGTTGTACAAAGTGACCACAAAAAGCCCTTCGTCAAAAAAAATGAAAAAATAACATTCATAAATGATGGTAGCATGACATATCCATCTGTTCACAATAACTGCTTGTGCGATGCAGGATCATGATGGTTCAGAGTCTATCCCAGAACCATAGTGCATGAGGCAGAGTACATGGTGGAAGGGACACAGTCTGTCCTGTGACTTACATACACTAACACACTTACGCACTTACACATACACACACATCCAAATAATGGGCAGTTTAGAGTAGTTTGACCCATGAGGTAACAAATAGCAACAAATTATGCCGTGACACCAGTAATCCCTTCTTCATACATTTTAAGTGCTTTGTAGTACATTGGTGGCATAGTTCAAGCACACAGGAACACACCTTTCACATGTTTTAGGTTACAATTTAGAACTGAAAGCAAAACCTACCATATCCTTGCAAGCTGTATGTAACGTTTAACCCAAAATGACATTTTTGCCCAGATATGACCTCATACACTCACAAATTAGAAGGACATTTCATGCTTACTTGTTCTAAATAATAATGTGACAAACACATAATAGTGTATCAAGACAATTTCACAGATGATTCTGTAGCATTTGCCTAAATCTCAAATCTATAACGTATTGTGAAGTTAATGAACATGGTTATGCACCTGTACTCAACCCCTTTTCCCTGTTCTGACCTTTAAGGTTACTTTGATCCCCACGCATGACACTGAGGTGACCAGGGAGTGGTACCAGCAGACCCATGAGAAGCAGCAAGAGCTCAACATCATGGTCTTGGCTAGCAGCAGCACAGTAGTCATGCAAGATGAGTCTTTCCCAGCCTGCAAGATTGAGTTCTGAGAATCAAGAATGGGTCTTGGTGTGTCGTTTGCAGTTCTCGTCCTTCTTCATTTGTCCCTGTTCTAAGAGGAAAAAGTACTTTTAGCTTTCTATTGCCATTTTCATACTAATACTCTATGCGCTCATGTTCATTTAGAAATTTCTATAGTTCTGTTTACCAGAGTCCTTAACGCTTGTTGTAATTCTTTCAGTTCGTCTTGCGAATGATCTAGCACTACTTAATGCAACAAGTATTTAACTCGTGCAAAAATGAGTTTGCGACAACAAGGAGGGAATGATTTACACACACCTTTTATGCTAATTTATGCCATCAAAGAAGAGTTGTTTTAATACCTCTTCTTAAACTTAAGGCATTCTTCAGAAAATTACTGTGCTTATCCCTGGCTGTCATGTCAATACCTCTTATGAAGAATAATTATTGATTATAGATATGTTGTGTGCAATGAAATGACTGAAATAGGTCTATGATTCTTTTTCTTTCATCCACATGGTTAAGATATTTTATATTAGACTTTATTGTTCATGGATTAAATTAAAGCACAGGCATATCTTTTCTACTATTTCATGAAAGCACCAATTAATGTGGTAAAATCTTTAAGACAAAAGAATTATTGTGCTTTTTTTTGCCAACCCCACCTGCAGAGCTATCTAACCGCCACAGGGTTCTCTCATTTCTGAAATTTGTCCTTTCTCAACATCACCCTGAGGGATGTCAATCCAACAGACTCTTAGTTGCTACAGGCTTGCTGGCAAATTCAGTGCCTTGTGTTCTTGGCACAGAAAAATATGAAACCATAGACACAAAGGAGTGGACAGTTTTTTTAGATCATTTAATTCTTTTGTTTAGTTCTCTACTTAGTATACAGAGAAAACCACACATTGTTAAAGAGATATGTATTGAGGCTATTATTTGAAATGTGCATATAGCAGATTGTATTTAAATGTCATTTGAACACCATTTTCAAAATGGGGAACGTTCAATTTGTTGGAATGTGTCACATGAGCTGATCTCGTGAAATGGAGTGCACTGTAAAGACATCCTTGACTGACCATTACTGTTAAAAGTCGCATTAGGAGTTTTAGCTGGTTGTGGGTGCTTCATGTCTGTTCTGTGTTTAGTAGTTCGGACGCAGATTTTCTGTCTTGTTGAGATAGATGTGTGTGGAAAAAAGGCAAGCTTCATTCACTATACTAAATGTGTTTTTTAAGTTAATGGATATTACTGCGCTCATTTAAAACACTAACTCCTCCACAACTGTTCAAGTTCTTTTCTTCTTCTTTTACCAGGGAGGTACAAATATCCCATTCATTATTTCCTAATGACTTTCTGGTAAAACCCACGGAAGTGATTGTACAAAATGTGGCTTGTTGACCATTTCCATTGTCATTTGGTCTTTGTTATTTTTAAAGTAATTTAGTATATAGTAATATACCTAATATATAACCAGGGTCATAGCAAAGTGATATTAAATGTTTAAGAGTTGCAAGAGGGCAACTTTGAGCAAAAACATTCTAGAACTAATTTCAAGGGTTGTTGAGATCTCATTATCACCACTGAAATGTCCTCTTTTTCAATCAGTTTCTAATGTATTCACACAATGCTGTTTTAGCTTACCAGTTGGAAGATCGTTTCAGGATATATTATGGTAGACAGTTACGTCCTAACATTGTTATGTATATACTGTGTAGTGTAACTTAAGGAAAAAGAATGTTCAAAAACATCTTGAATCCATGTAAAAAAGCCTGTACTATCTTTACATTGAAATGAATTCTCATTATAAAGCTACCTGACATAGTTACCATGTTGTGGAATAACTTATAAAGTTAACAGAGGCTATTTTGTTAAGACTATCTTGATTTATTTTGAGGAATCTTTGCGAGTATCAGACATATTTGAGAAATTTCCTTTGACAGTATTTGACAGTTTTCTTAGATTGTTCCCTCAGATTTCAGTTTAATGGAAGTGAAGAACAAACACATTTGCCCACATGACAAATGTAGCAATAGCTCTTTGTATGTCTTAAGAGTTCATGCTGACTTGTGCTACTGTGGTAGAAAACAAGTTTCATTGTGTCTGGTTGGTAATGCAGCTGCTGGTTTGCGATAGACTAAATGATATTGCAGTTTTTTTTGTTACCGAGATTGTAAATAGGAATCTTGTGGGGATATTTTAATGGATGGTGTGATTGTCACCCACTCGTGCCTTGAGGTTGCAGCCCAGGGTGTTTTTGGAAAAGGCTGTTGTTGGAAAGGTTCCTCTTATAGAAGTTAGCATGAAGTTTGTTGTTTTAAGAAGGCCCTAAAAAGGGAATCAGGATACTAGTATAATAAGAAGGAAGGTCAATGTTGCACTGAGCAAAAAATGAACAAAAATCCCTGGAAAGATTAAGATGGCACATCAGATAATTCTACCCTTTTTTGGCAAATGGAACAATAAAAAGAAATCTGCTTAAGTAATAAGTTAAGAAGCACATGAGGACATACATGATCAACAAGAACTACCAGCATTCTTACCATGCCTAAGAAACATACAAATATTATCAATGAGCACTCAAACCTGTGAAGATATAATGATCAAAAAATTAAGCAACTCTTTTGTTCAATCTAAGAATCTTCTGCTATAGGTTCTTGCAGGGTATAGATTTGACAGTTGGAAGATCTCGTGTAGCTGTGTATTCCGTGTGCAGTAAACATTACTGTAAGCATGGTGTAATGGAGGTAGACCATGAAAATGGACTTGGGAGTATTCTGGAGCACTGTGTAGATCTCAACAGCTGGGACCAGTGATTTATGTTTTGCTTTGTCTTAAGAAGTAATGCTTGTAGTTTACTTAAAATAAATCTATGTGTGTATATATACACATATATTCATGCAACCTGTCAGTCTAATCATATTTTCTTTTTATTTTCAGTATTATGGAAAATTCTTATCAATATTATTACCATTTTATCAACTTTTGCTGTTTCAGAATGTTATAGTTCCTAACCAGAGGTAACTCAAAGTTTACATTTCCTTTATACTTTGTTTCAACTGTGGCATTTTTGGAAAGAATTTTTTTTGAGACTGTGTTATTTTAAGCATTTGACCTATTTGCTAAATGATTGTTTTACAAGTGTTCTCTTTAAAATGCTGCATAATACAAAATGAAGAACATATTTTGTGTAAATCAGAAGGCCAGACTGGGGCTTTTTTTCTAACAAAAAAGACTCCACTCTTTATAAGGAACAAAAAAATCTGCACACTGATCCCCAATGCAACTCTGTCCTTCTCACCTCATTGCGGCTCTCGCGTTCATTGCAACAGGGACTTTTGGGAAATCAACCTTAGCAGGGATGTTAGCAGCTGTTCTCTGACAGCAAACTGTGCCATTTGGAAAATGAGCGAAAATTTAAAGATATGATATTATGCACTAGTGCAGGCCTGTCCAGTCTGCCCTTGGACTGAGTATCACTGCGGTTGGGATCAGTTAGCTGCATTCATGAATTGGTTCATTGTCACTGTTATCGTAGTGTTAAAAAAAGGGGGGAAAAAAATGCTAGCTTTTACATGCATGTCATTTATACTGGAGAAGGTAACATAGAAGAGTAACTCCAGCCTCTGGATGTCAGAAGATATCTGCGCTTGAGGATGCTGCTCTTTGTTCATTTCCCAGCAGCAGGTTTTCCATGCACACTAAATAGCTATCAACGCACAAAAACAGGCTCTTGTGCTGAGGGCTTGAATATTGTCAATGGCTCATTATGGGACACACCCAGAGGAGACCCTTTAGAAGCCTAAATTGTTGATGAATTAGCTTGTAGCTTTGAGAAAATGTTCTACGGAGGGCAGTTTATGTGTCTTGAAAGTTAAAAATCCTGCTTTCGGTCCCCTCACAGTCAGTGGTCAGAGCAAGACCACAGACCATTTTTTCTAATAGAGTGATTACTGTTTACTTTGAATTTGCTTTATATGCATTTGTTCAAAGTATTAAAATAGTTTAATGTTTTGTTTTGTTTTCAGTTACATTCTTGTTTAACATATCTTCATTATTGTGTGGGATGACAGTTTGGCCACAGAAACGTGCCCCTGGCAACAGGCTCTGACAGGTATTTGTAGTGAGGTTTGGGTGCGAAAAAAGCTAAATATGACTTAATGAAAACCTAACAAAATTCTTGTGTAATTTAAGATGATCAACTTGTATTGACAAATATTAGACAGATGAAGAAACCTGAACACACTTCAAGGTGAAACAGTAGGCTAAAGTCAAAAATGGACAAATGGAAAATGGAACGTAAATTGAATGATATAAAATCTTTGAATTGGCAGTGTGATCTGTAGGAGTAATGTTGTTTTTATACAAGAAGCTGTTTGCTGTGGAAGAAAAAAAAACTTGGCACTACCTTCATATTTTGCCCTGATAAATAAATGTTAACCAGGACTACATAGTTTACTTATCTGCAGTTTTACGGACTTGAGTTAAACAGACTAATATTTATATATAAATACATAAATGAATATACATAGTAAAATCCTTTGGATAGATTCAAAGATCTGATCAGTCTAGTGAAGCATTTTGTTTTAATGTGGTTTTAAACAAGCGCAATTAAGTTCAACTACATATGTGAAAAAAATATACCGCGCGACAACATCTTTCTGTTAGATCCTCTAAAGCAGTCATCTTGAAACAATCAAGTCATCCGCCTATACTGATCATTCAGAAGATCCCTGCTTGTTTCTGCATGTAATCTTATGAGTTATACTCCTGTATGTAATAGTTTAAAATAAGATTAAACAAAATACTGTTTTAAGAAGTCTATGTTTAAAAAAGCAAATTGTCTTAATGGTACTGAAAACGGCACATGTTACCTGGCCGCGCTTCTCTTCCCGCTGTGGGGTGTTGTAAAGAAAGCATTGTGATAGTTATTTTTTTTGCTCTGTATTAACCCTAGCTCATCAGTTCTTTTCTGTGCAATATTCTGTATCTCTCTTTGAATTTAAAATGAAAATAGAACTCTTGCAAATTTATTGTAAAAGGGAAACAGCTTGGTGACCAAGAATAAAATACGTTTATTGAAACCGATTTCCATTTGTCTTTGCCCTTATTTCCTAGTTGCTCGTGAAAAGCGCTGAAACGTGGCTCAAGCCGCTAAACCTGCCGTTACGCTACCGAAGGGTGAATGACATCACTTCCTGAAGGTCTGAGCGACAACATTAATGACAGCCATTCTCAGAGTGTCAGGAGACATAGCTGTGTTGCAGGCTAAAGGTAACTATAATGCCTTGGCGCAAAGGGACAAAAACTTTGACTACTTCAATAAAAGCTGAATAAAGTGCAATCTGCTGTAAAGGCAGCAGTTACCACAATTAAAAGCTTAAGTTAAATGAACAAATATAGATTTACTGAAGGAAAACAAGCTAATAGTAAAAATTATTCAATAATAATAAAAACCACTTTCATCATGGACCACATTTCACAACCGCTTTGTGAAGCGAATGAGTTCTCTTTTAGCTAAAGCTTATTTAACTTCAGAGCACTAAAAAGCACTACTGGGAGTCCTTCTTAGTAACAGCTATTTGCCTCCCTAATGCCATACAAGGCCCTGTCAACAAATAGTTTTCTCTTTCATGTTTACGACGTCTCCTGTTAACTAATCTTTATTTAATTGCTGGGTGTTAGTTTTTTTTTGCACCTTGTTATATATCTTTTGTGTGTCTTATGTTATGTGTCCTTTGTGTTCGGCTGTTCTTCGGGTTATATTTCCCTGCTGGGATTAATAAAATTCTATTCTAGTTCACAGTAACTGTCTGGCAAAGCGTAAAAAACATCCTTATTTATGCAGCTATAAATGTAAACTGCTGGCATCCCAGAAGGTGCTGTGCTGAAACTCGGGAAAGGAAGGTGGCGGCCATGTGTCGCCTTCTTTGGACTGCGGAGCCTTCATTCACCAGCCTAAAGGGAAGTAGGAATTAGCACTGATGTAATGCTTCAGACATGAAGGAGAAAGCAAACCCTGGGTAATCTCTCTATGCATCTGAAAAGGAGGCCGGGTGGTTGGGGTACATGGAACAATGTGGAGATTGTATTTCCAGCCTCCATGCCTCCCGTTCAGCTGGTTCTGGGAGTAGGTGTTGGGGAGGCGCCTCTCCTACTGTCATTGAAATCCGTCACGGGGATCATTACCAGCACAAAGCTGGGAAAAAAGAAGCAAATAAACACCCCATGTTGGGCTCAAGTCCAGGGGGACAGATGCGTTTTGATGGCGAACTGGAATTTTTCACATTTCTACATAAACAGACAGTGAGCAGTGGGAGGGAGTAGAGTGAGCAAATGATGGACAGATGAGGCAGAGACAGAGCCCTGTTTGGACAGACAGTGAATAGACGAATTCAGCTCCCTGAACAAGTAGCGTTTGAGAGAGGAAGTGTTTGCTGTAAGGAAGGCACCTCAGCTCTCAATCATTGTTCCACATCACACCTCCTCCTACAGTTAGAGAACGTAACCCCAAACACCTTGCACCTTCCTTCTCCATCCCAGACCACTAATGGCAAGGCAGTGTTGCTAAACAGAAAGAGCGAGAAATCTGTTTGGTCCCTGTATTCAGTCTGCTTGACTTCAGATGAAAAGTTATTGTTTGCTGATAAAAGTTTAAACTGGAAAATCAGGCCATGCTCTCTGTAAGACCTTCAGTGTCTCAGTTGCTGGCACAGGCCAACGTGCCAGTCACATTTTCCCGGCTGTTTGCTACTTGTCTCTGCTTCTAAGGTTTGATTAGAATCAGCACAGACAACATTGTTGGCTGCGCTGAATTAAAAAACTTTTTTATGTTGAATAAACTGCCTTCAGTATTTGCCAGTATTTGGACAGGAGTGTTTAAAGAGCACAATCCCAGCTTTGAGAGAGAGAGCGGTCAGTGAGTGGTGTGGAGCTGAATGACCAACAGACCTGGACTGAATACACCCGACTATGACATCATGGCCCGGGTCACATGAGTGTCCCTTACCAGGAGGCACCAGATGTTGCCCGACAACAATTTTCCCTTTGTTTTCTGTTTTTCCCCTCTTTTGGTTCCTGTTCTCCTGTTCAGAAGTGCTCTAGTTTTGTCTGTTTAACTACAGGGTAAATCTGAGGCGCAAAGCCGCTCCAGACCGTCACGTAGCTACGTCTCACGGAGAGATTTTTTTTGGACAACTGGAGCCGTGGGGGGGACACTGTAACATACTTGTAAAGCATTAGAGTGTTATGCATGAGCCACACACCCTCTGTCACCATGGCAACATTGAATGCTCTCTAAGCTGTAGAACTAAGCAAAAAAGGGGGAAAAACGTGATTTCATTCGGATCACAGGTTCAGCATCAAAAGCAATCACTTCGGGTATGAACAGATTTTACATAAACAACTCTGTAAAAGAAAAGTAGAGCTGCATTTAACTACAAATACATTATATTAGCAAATAATATGATGACTGATTTAATTCTTAAAGTATTTTCACTTTATCTGTGACTGCCACAGTGACATGGGAAGAGAGAAGTTAATCTTGTAGCACATATAATGCAGCAAATGCAGGTTTTGGTACATTGCAGTAAGTGTGAAGGGCTACATGTGGTACACGACTAACTGCGGATGATGCAGGGGCTGAATGAGGGCAAGTGACTTGGCAGCTTAGACAGCACAGCTACAGGGCCCTCTGTCTGAGTGCTGGAAGAACTACGCACTTGACACCTCACTAGGCAACAGGCCCCACACAGTTTCCTAGGGAGTGGTTGTCATAGATACCTGCTTCATTTACAGAAGAATAAAGGGACAAGAGCTAGAACCAGTTTAATTGGAAACCACTTGCTGTGCTGCTCACATTGTGCCTGGTAAGTGTTCAGCTCACCAAGAACAAACTAGGCCAAGCAGAGGAAACATTATTCACAAGCATAAATTTAAATTCAATGTTCTGTTCCTGTAACTGGTAGCAGAAACGCTTAAGTGTTTTGAAGTTTCCATAAGGAATGGTTTGTCAAGAGTTCTCAACACTAAAACTTTTTATACATCTGCCAATTATGACAAATAAACCATTTTAGGACAAACACCATTACTGTGTGGTGTCAACAGCTGCTCGAGTGTCATTTTATGAGTTCTGATGCATGCTGTGGAGAGGGTGAGAAATGTCATTTAGGGAACATCACAGGTGCCATATAAATTAGGAGCTCCATTATACTACCCAAGGTGGACAGCAGAGCAGTAAGGAAATGTTTTTATCTAGTATCACTGAAATGAAGAGATGTAGAGAGCATTCCTAGCATTTGCAAGACACGCTTTGCAATATATTCAGCTGTTAGAGGTAAAAACTCAATTTTTTGAATGTCAGTCCCAATGACACATTTGTAATGCCACTAAACGTCACATCCAGTGGTCCAATCAGTCTTCCTGTTCTTGGTCTGTTGACCATGGTTTTGGACATTTCATTACCAAACTGGCAGAAGGCTGATGGACATTGCTTCCTGCACGATGAAGCTCCGCCACCACCAGCACAGCCCTCTCGCTCTCACATCATACATGTCAAGCATGGAGCCCAAGGGGCCCCTTGCTGTGGCGTGCCAGTCTGCATGCAGTGGGCCACAAAGACCAGTGGCTCACCCTTTCAGCTGACTTCTGCCATTCATACAAGCAACCATAGCCAACCTTCACTGCCTTCTACTACATTATAATATTAAGGACTAGTAAAGCCGAAATCTAAACATGACATCTACGTCATTTTCCATTCAAAAGCTATATTGTTCCAGTCAGAACTGCTAAAAATGTAGCTGCCTGAGGCATTTCTGTTAGTTGTGGGAATTCAATAAATGTGAGGGAATGAAAAAGCTACCCTAACCCTGCTACCTGATGGGATTAACTATATATGGCGATTAAAAGACTGTTGTTTAGAGACGGGCCTCTCACTCGAAGCAAACACTTGACTAATCGGATTAAGCAGATCCGTAAATAACAATGAAATATTGATTGATGCAAGAACAACCCTTGAGGTCCAACATTTCCCGGAAGCACTTTCCTAGTTTACAATTTTCAGTATCTTTAACAAACATCTGTAACCCAAAATCCCAGGGTTCCTGCCTCCCCCCAGATTATGGTGCTTTACCAGGTGGGCTGAATTAGGCATCAGGCAGTACAACTGCAGTCATAACTCCTCGGTCCCCACAGCCGGGATAATAAAGGCCAGATGCCAGCATTAAAAAACTGCCCCGGTTAACCAGTCCCACAAGCAGTTAAAACACATCACTCATACAGCACAGAGAGCTGCAGAATATATAGCTGAAGAACAAGAAAAAGGAAAGGACCTGTCTGAGGGAACAAAGTAAATTGTTTTTACTGAGCTTTACCCAGATCTGGAAGAAAGCAGAAGTGTATTCACGATGCAGTAGTTTTAGAGTAGAGGGATTTGCTATACCACGTTTCCCTGGGGTGTGTCACATTGCCGTTTAAAACGTGTTCGTGTCACTGGCAGCACAATAACTAAGGGGGCCGTTCATTAAAGTTTCCTTTCCATTGAACTGCTCCTCTGTCACATTTTGGTCAAACCCACTGACCTTTCGGCACAAAATACAAGTCTCAAAACTCAATTATGCTGTGTCATTAAGAATCTAGCTATTTTTGATGAGTAAAGTGGTACAATTTACACAGCAAAATGGCCCTGTAACCAAACTAGCACGTGAAACAGAGTGTATTATTCATAAAAACCTTCGTAAACTGCATTAAAAACCTTATAAACAGAATAATACAGTTTCATATCAACATAATGATACTAAAAGTAGAGAAGAAAAAAGTAAGACACTCCACTCAGCACATACTGGGTGTAAGTGGCCTTGAGTCAAATTTATAGATGGCTGCTGGTATGGTTTCTGAGGGAAGGAGGAACTCCTCACACCCCGGGCTGGGTTTTAACCCCATATTTTAGGTAAACAGCCCAGGAGTTATGAGGCACTGTGCCACCAAACCCCCAGCGTAGATTAGAATCTCTCAAAAAACAGCCTAATCCATGTACATAATGGTTTTTTGATGGCACTGGGGCTGATTTGTGGAGGGACAGTGTGTTTTATACACTCCTGCCTCATATTTACTTCTTATTCATCCCATTCACTGCCTGCACCCAGGGCAGATATGGTTTGATGGCACATTAGCAATAGCTGGCTCTACTTTTGTCCAAGAAATACAGATCTGGAAGGCAAGGAAGAAACCAAGGCTACTTCTGAGTTTGGGTGCTTGATAAGAAAATATAGGACTTGTTATCTAAGGACATTCTACTCAGTTTGAGTAGCTTTTCAATAACGTGGCTTGGGAATATTACCTTGTAAAATAGCAGAGAACACTTTATTCAGCATGGTGTACAGATTACCTCCCAAAATAGCCCGCCCCAAGTGGCACATTAACTTCGCTTTCTATTGCAATGTGTAGATCCATACTATGAAAGGAAGAAAAAGAGAAAATTATAACTGCTGGAGATGAGCAAAAAAAGGTCTGGTTGGATACATCAGTCCATTTATAATTAACATCTGCTAAGCTTGTCCCGACAACGGTGTGGATAGGGGACTATTTCGTTGCAAGGCTTTTATTTATTTTTAGGAACTCAAAAAAAACTTTAAAATTACATTCACCAAGTCTGTGTTGTGTGACAATGTTTTGCAAATTGTGTGGCATCTTCTGGTTTGCATAGTTTCCTCAACAGTCCAGGCATTTTGAAAGTCAAAGGCGATGTGGTCTATTTTGTTTGAAATCAGGAACATTGGCACAGATCCTGAGCAATTATATAGCAGTACTGGGTCAGGGCTGCTCTCGCTGGCACCACAGCCAGATGCTCAAGGTTGTGGCACATTCTATCTGTGGAACATAAAACATTAGGACCTGCAAGCAGGTAAAGCAGGCAATAGTGTTTGTCAACGAAGATGAAAAAGCAGTACAACGCCCATTGCTTGTTCCGGACCCCTGGAGATGACATGAGATGAGCAGATGATAATTTGACTTACAAAGACAAAGCATGCTTTTCCAGACACCATCCCGGAGACATCTCTAAGAAAAGACATTGCCCTGCTGTATACAGCTCTCAGACAAGCTATTGTGTTGCAGCTTAATGTGTTGGGAAAAGGTATGGAGGAGGCCAGTGAGAGGAGGAATACAAAGTATGAAGAACTGGCTGGAGAGACCCAGACCCATATGGCTGGAGAGCAAGGTGAGTGTCCTTCAAAAGAGGGTGTAGAGGTCTTGCAGGAAGGTTGCTTTGGAGGACCTAGAAGTGTTGGGTATCACCAACAGCCAGAGGAGGCAGACTATGAGAGTTAATACTGAGGCTGTGCAGAAGGCATATAGGTGACCTGCTGCCCAACAGAGCTTAAAACTTACAAGAGACTGGGTTGGTCAAGTGTATTTCTCTTCCTTTAGCTTCAACAAAAGAAGTACTACTATCCTAATGAACAAGAACATCCCTTTTAATCTTGATTATCAACAAAACACCTCAGAAGAAAGATTCATTTTGATTTCTGGCTCTCTTTTTGGACAACACATTTGGTTTTAAATGTTTATGCTCCAAACGTAGATTCTCAGCAGTCCCACACGGTGCTATTATTTAACTATGATTGCAAAGGATTAGGGTGCCTGGTGGGTGGTTTTTGCCATAAATTAGACAGTAACCTTGATAAATCCTTGATAAGTCCTCTACATCAAATTTAAAATCTGCTGGACTCTGAAGAACATGAACACTAGTTTAGGTTTGGTTCACTTATGGGGAAAACTACTCGCTGACACTAGGGGCAAGTTTTATTTAGATTTTATTCGAATCCTCCACAAATCCCCACAAAGGACAAACACCAGCGCACCATTACATATTAAATTATATCTTAATTAAGATCTTAATATAATTAATATCTAAATTATAGTTTTATTCATACAGTCAGTTCATGTAACATTGGCCCCACTGTGATCTCAAAAACATGCACCAGTCCATTAAAGGTTGACTTTCAAAGGTTATTTCTCAAAGCAAAACAATGGAGGGTGGACTCGACTATTTTAGACAATGAACATTTCTGCAGGGAGTACAACAAAAACGAATCCCTTGACTGTGGGAACAGTCAAGACCCCAGTTTCACCTGCTAGGTTTTAGCATGAAGCTAAAGTTGCAGGGTTTTTTTTCCATGTCTTTTGCTTCCCATCAAAAGAAACTATGAGGCAAGGAACAAACAATTAGATTTACACATGAAACAACTAGAGGAAGAGCATAAACAGTTTTATACTCAAAAGAACTGGACAAGACTCTCTAGAACGAAGGCTAAACACCATCCGTATCATACTAATTATATTAGAAAGATTTTATTCCATACAAAACGATACCATTACAAGCTCAGGAAAAGGCTAAGGCATCTTTTGACTTGCTAACAGAGGTCACAATAGAATGCAAGGTCTACAGAAGCTGTACAGACTTCCTCCTGGTCAAATTCAATCTAATGGAAATTAAAAAATTTTTATAGATTATTACAAGACCCTCTGTACAGCTCAACAGCGAGGCCCTTCCAATGAAATATACTCATATTTAGATAATTTATCACTGCCTAGCATCTCTGATGAAGACCATTCTTTTTTAAACACCCCATTCATGCCTGAGGAGATCTGGGATACAATTCAATCGATACCTTCTCGCAAAGCATCAGGGCCAAACGGTTTCCCTGTGGAATTCTAAAAAAATTCTGACCTGAATTATGTCCTGTTTTAATGCTGGCAGTCAACAACAGGCTTATTTTTGGAATCCAGCTTCAATTATATTCATTTGAAAAAAAGACAACTGTTCAGGCTGCGCCTTCTACTGATTATTAGTCTCCTGAATGTTGATGGTAAAATTGTAACTAGACTCATATAAGCTGGAAACAGTCTTTCCAAAACGATTAAACCTCATTAAGATCAGATGTAACTCCAACAATGTATAATGTGCTTTAAACATCACAAAGTTTACTGTAGGGAATCAAGAACCCCGTTTGACTCTTTCACTTATTCAGGCATTCACTTGTTTATATTGTGTAGTCTAACCCTCTTTTTGCACCTGTTTTATTATAACCTGCTCCTTGGACCTATTGGATAAATGCAGCATAATGTCAATGTGCAGTTGTTGTCTTTTTCTGTACAATTCTGTTGTTACAACCCTAGTTTCCATGGTTGTTGTGCTTATGTCACAATCAGTCACACGGTTGTGGTATAATACTTCCGTCACTGCGCGCGCAACGTACGCGTGTGATGAAGAACACATCTTGTTGAAACCCACCCGGCGAAGTAACAATTAAAACCTGTTAGTAAGTCCGTGTGTGGTCTCCTATCACTTTTATCTTTGAGTATTCTTTGGGGATTCCGGCAGCCAGCCTTTTTTAAATTCTGATTGAGAGTCAAGCACGTCTTTTCATAACTTCTCTCTTGTAACCCTGCAGGTCTAAAGGTGATACAATTGCAGTAAATTTTCCAAGTATAAAATCAATTTCCCTAAATCTTTAGCCCTGCAACTAAATATCCCTCCTACTTCCAATTTGTCTCACCCCTTCAAACTTGAAAACTCAAGATTCAACTATTTAGAATTTTTTATCACTCCTCATTTTACTGACCTGCTTGAGAACAACTATTCACTAAAAAGTGAAGAAATAGGTCAACGCAGCAAATAATTTCAGTGGCTTCATTTCTTTCTTTTCTTCTTTCTTCATTTCTTCATTTTATTCTATTGTCAGGTGTTGGCAATGATTCCTATGATGCTTTAGATATTGGAGAGCGACTTTTGGCTCGTCTTTCAGCGATCACGAATAGTCAGCTGTATGTGGCAAAGTTTTCCCTGATTGAAATTCCAAATGTTTCCATCTTCATTGGATGTTCCAGCAGACATCTCATCTGTGGTTCAAATGTAAACTTACCCCAGCCACTTTGGTACATCTACTCTGGGACTGTGACAAGACAAGCTTATTGGAAGGGAATACCTTTAATATAAAGTTTGGTTTGTTATGATCTACATTCCTGTTAAACCACAGCCCAAATTCTCTTTTTGAAGAAGTCAAGGATTGTATTTTATGCTCATACCTGGCAAAGAAACATATGTTATGCTAATGTTTTGGTCTACAACCGAAGTTCCCTCTGTAAATACGTGATTTTCTGAAGTGTTTCATATTTCCCATTTTAAAAATTAACATTTTACCCGCACGACTTTTCAAAGCGTCTTTGGAAAGTAACAATCACCAGGGCGACGGTGTCTGATGCTGAAAGACCAAAAACTCCCAGTGACCCCAGGTTTCATGATGGCTAATGTAACCAAGTGCTTTGCAAAATGTGTGTAATATATGTAAACCAAAACCCTGGATGTTTTCAAACAAAAAAAAAAAAAATTAAATTAAATTAAAGCATTTTTAAACACTCAAAACCAGGGCGCATAAAAATGGCAACTGATTTCATCAATCTCATTTTTAATATTTTTCTCATAAACATAGCATTTTACAGTGTTTGTATCTGAGCAGCATTTTTGAGACATTAAATAATATTTCTTAATATTATTCTACACAAATCACCATCAGTGCTATTCAACAGAAACACTGTACAAATCCCAATTACAATTAAGTACAGAATCTTTTAACCTAATAGCGCCATTGGTATACATTTCACAGGCGAACTATGTGAGCGCATCCTGTTACAAAAACAGCAGTATTAATAGTGGTGACAGCTCTCCAAAACAGCTCCTGTAAAATCAAGTTCTACCAATAGGGAAGCAAAAACACACATACCACTGAGGTTTTCCATGACTCACATTTTTCTTTCTAGAATGATAATGTTGCTGTATGCTATAAAAATATAGCCTTGATATGAAACTACAGATTAGAACTAGCCAATGTAATAGCAATTTACAGTACATTTAGAGAGGCATCATTTACAATTAAAAATACTATTTTTACGTTAATGGCAGATTATGCTTTGTAACTTTGGCAAGAAAGTAAATTTAGGAGCAGGGTCTTTTGTGTCTGTTTTTAACAGTAATATGTGATAGAAGAGCAGTCTAAAAGTACTATGGCAGTCCAGTGGCTACACCACCTCAAGTGTGTCTCTGTCATCTCCAGTCACACGGTTATAGATGAAAGGCAGATAGTGGTGATGACCTGATATGCTTTTTTAAATCCCCCTTTTGAAATATATTATGGTTCAAATAGTGAAATTACATTACGACAATTGGAAAAGAAACATGTTTAAAAAAGGACCGAAGAATCAGTATGCCTCATGTAGAAATGATGCGCAGTTATATCGTCTCGGTTGAGAGAAACCAGATCACCCACATTCAAAATGGAACAGTTCTGTGCTCCTGGGTCAGAGTGAATACTGGCCAGTGTGAGCTGTCCACTGCAGCACGAGTGACGCCATCTTCACTTTAACACAGAGGTGCAAAGGAATGCAGAGGGTTTCTTTTAGTGGGAACCTGCTATACATATAGCTTGTGCAGGAAACAGTTGTTTACAGGCAGCGGAGGCATAAAATGTATACAACATAAAGACAGTTCTTTTAAAGTTTAAATGCACTGCTTTCATATCGTTCATGGAAACATCAAACAATTTAAACACTCTGTACCCAAAAAACCAGACGCTAACTCAGTGCAATCTTCTCCTCACAAGCTGTGAGCTATTTAACAAGACTTTAGGCAAGAAAGGTGCTTTTCCTCTTCTTAGGTTGCATAGACCAGAAGGATCTCAGGCCATCACAATGCCATCTTACTCCGCTGTGCTCTGTGGCACACAGGGTGTGCGGGACAAGTCTACAGCACCTGCTTGCTTTATGTCTGTCCACCGCTTGGTAGTTCAAAGCAGCAGGATAGAGGTCTAAACAAAGATGACTTGGACACTGTAAAGGACGACCAGAGCATAACACCACAAAAAAGGATTCCTTCTGGGCAAGAGAGGGATCAGCTGAAGCGCTGACAGCACTTGAATGGCTCTGCCCATGTCTCCTTCTCTACGGGTCCCTAGGCATCTGATGCGTGGGCCGCCCCCACTTCCACTGCTGTCCCTGTGAGAGGCAGGGCTCCCGAACCACTCTTCCAAGCCTCCGCCTCTTCCTCCTCCTCCTCCTCCTCCTGTGTGTCAAAAAATTCATCACTAGTCTCCGGGGTGAGGGGTGTTTGTGCGCTTGAACCTGCCTCAGAGCTGCTCTCCCTGAGCTCCAGGAGGACAGGAAGGCCACCTGGCGGTCCACAGTAAGGATCCATTGAGCCACTGCTAGGATTGGCATCCAAAGCTTCCTGGCAAGTGTGACAGCATGGCATGGTTTGGTGGTCAGGACCAGCAGGAGCCTGTACATCAGTGGTCTGACTGATTGACTCCACAGCCTCTTGGGGAACCACAAGGATCTGTGCATCTGCATTTGTCTGAGTACTGGGGTCATCTGGGGACAGGCTGGTGGGCTGGCTTGGGGTCACAGCTGTTGGGCCACTCCCCTGTTGGCCAGCCTGTGTCTCTTCACTGCTCTGTGGTGTTAATGGGGTCTTATCACTGAAGCTGAAGCGTGGGGAGGTATCAGCAGTGGTTGGAGATGAGGGCCCAGCACTGGATACTGTACTGGAAGGACCACTGCTGTCTGCATGGACAATAAGAACATCAAGGCATGTCAGGCAGAAGCAAACATAGTGGAACAATTCTACTTCCGTGCAAAATAATTATACAGGTCTTTGAGAAGGAGGGGGAAAGGACACAAAAGTAAAAAGAACAATCTATTCTTGATGTTCAGAAAGAAACAAAGCCCTGAGCTTGCCAAGGCACCAACAAAGGTTCAGGGTATAACAGAATTTATCAGCACCTAAAAAGACTGAACAAGGTAAAGCTCAGGTGGAGGCTGGCTTTAACTGGCAGAGAGTACACCTTACACTCCCACTCTGTTCTCTTTGGCAACAGACAGTAGACACAAGGGCTTACAGAATTACTAAATGCCCCGATATTGATTAAGTCTCTCTTGGCAAAAACGAAATACTTCTGTCAATTACACAAAGCAAAGAACAGATGGACAGATGGTTCCAATAGCAGGAATTACAGCCTTTGATTCCCATCATCTGTTTGTCAGATGTTCTATTTAGGAACCGTAAAACTACACATTTCACAAGCGCCCTTCTGTCAAGTTGACGATGGTACACGTGGACCCCAAAGCAGCAGTACGTCACGGGCACTTACACCAAGGAGGCCGGTCGGAGCAATGTCGGAGGGACATGTTTGAGGAAAGGACCCTCTGAGGGATAAAAGCGTCCACAGAAGGCTGACTCTGAGAGTCAAACATGGCAGAGAGAGCTGCCGGGCACAAATGAGGGGATAATTCAGAATGAAGGACCACATGGAGCACAGTTATGAACAGCATTGGCCATGGTTAGCCTAGCTAGAAATGATTCTAGTGTTTATTAGAACACAGAAAAAGCAAAATATGGCTATGGCATCAGACTGTCATATAAAGTTAACTAATGTAAATGAATACTTTAGAGTCAACTGCTAAAGGTACCTATCAATTTTTGTTCCAAGGGAGCTGAGATATGAGGGATGCCTTTTGTGTGAAAACGTGTATATGCACACTGGGGAGGGGAGGGACAGGTACCTCTGGTGGTTCTTGAGTGGGATTCTCCACCACTCTCACACACTGCTGTCAAAAACTCATCCACTTGTTTGAGTGACAGCGAGTTGTGCAATGTTTCCAGGGGGTAGATAGAGGGCACCATGGAGCAGCCTTCGAATCCTACAGTACAGGAAGAGACAACAAAATCCCACCACCCCTCCATCAGTTTGTGTTGAGATGAGAGTCCAGGGAACAGCCGTGGACCTCCAACAGCCACAATTCTCTCTCTCTCTCCCTCTCTCTCACACACACACACACACACACACACACACACACACACACGTGCGCACACAGGCATGCGCGCACACACACAGTTGCCATGGCCCTCCACAGAAACTACAGATGTCACCCATAAGCATCCCAAAAACACACAACAATCAGCCTGCTTCATCAACACACAGTTAACATCCGGTCTCTACATATCAGTCCAAGCAACAGCTTATTTTTAAACAGGTGCTGCATTACTTAAGAGCTGCATTCACACACAACCTACATCCCACAGTCTTCCACTAAAACATTTAAATTCACCATGCTAGCAAAATTCTAGTCTAGTGTTTTATGCGTATTCTATTAAAAAGCAGGTTTTGATATACACTGAATGTCTGATCTGTTTGTTTCTGCCATATACCACATGCTTCAATTCCAAAAAGCCACTGGATGCATAGTGCAGTCTGGAACTGCATATACCAGGTAAAAGTATTATTTTTAATTTAGGAAGGAAAACCTACACACATACACAAGCACATGGTTAAGATCAGGCACTGCAAAGAAAGTGCATCAAAGCAAGATCATACACAGTACATTAGAGTTTGGATCTAACCATTTATGAAAGGTATGATTTGCAGCAACAGAATTAGGCTACATGAGAGCCTCTACCCAGTTATCCAACAGTGCAGCCTGTTCTTTCCAGCGAGAGCAATGACTTCACAAACAAGTTGTGAGTAGCTGAATGCTGGCAAGAAGGTATGATGTAGTGGGTCTGGCACAACATTGCTCTTCAAGGCAAGTTCTTCCAAAGCTTGGGAACATATATCATTCCCAGGCAGAGTGTCACCTCACACTGGCTTGGTGCGTCATCCAACCTAGTGTGCCAAGCAATCTAGTGCTTTAGTCACTGAAATGAGAATATTATTGAACTGAATCAGCATTTTGATAATATTATATGTCTGCATTGAATTTGATCTTTTGTCACTGCTGGTTAATCATCTGCTCTATGCAAATTTCAAAGCATTCATTCAAGCCAAACTCCAGTCTCCTGACACTGCAATATCGCATGTATGTATGTGGGAAAAAGCATGTTCTCCTTTAATAACCACTATACAGCTCTTGAACTTGAATCATGTGTAGTTGTGTTCCTAACTATATAGGTATGCAGGACAAGCCATGTTCAACTTCATTATTATATTGCTCATGATCGAACTCTAAGTGTACTTGTCTTATTTTACACCCAAGTTCTAAGATACTGAAAATAAAATTTTGGAATTTTCATTACCTAGCTGTGAAACACTGTACTATGTGAAAACCATCTCACAAACAAAACTTATACTACAGCCATAATACATCAGCAAGGCATATGACTGGAAAACTGACACAGCACAACCTTAAACTCAATTAAACAGATCCATGGTGGTCAACAGTCATCTGGGCTGATACCAAATGAGGCAGGAATGTAAAAAAAAAAAACAAACAAAAAAAAGAGACAGTGGTGTATCACCCACAAGCCGTGTCAGTGTCATTGATGCAACGTCGTCACTGTTAGTGGTTGTGTGATGCTTATTTTAAAGAACCTTTAACTAAAGCTGAACCTCACCTTTTACTCTGAGGTAACCTGTAATACTTGATGTGTGATAAGTCATTTCCTGTCATTTAGTTGCTCCTTTAAGCACTAAGAGATGTTTTCCTGCAGCCAGCAAAGGCAGGTTGAGTTCAAGTTGGCCAATAACTTGCATGACTGGGGTGAACTCCAACACAATGCATTACTACCACTAATTATACTATTTCTGCCTGTAAGACACTTGGTGGACATGAATGCTGGGTCACTTTCACACTTCAGGCTCAGTATAACCCTCTAGGACAGTGCTCAGGGAATGAGGGCAGGAGGAAGGAGAGAAAAAGATGAGGGGAAAGAGAAGGAGAAAGAGATGCATGTTCAACTCATACGTTCCAAATCCTGCACAAATCACAATGCCCAAGCTGGCTTTTCCATACACTGGATCCAGTCTTAAACCGCTGTCTCCCACGCAGCTTCAGTTCCACACTGTGAAGACCACATTGCCTAAGCCCACAAAAAAACGCCTACTCTTGAATTCTGTGTGCTGTATTCTTGTATGCACACTGATGTATGCAGCCAGCGCTAAACCTCAACTCAGGTCATCACTTTGCTTTCACAGAGTAGACATTAACCCTGACTCTGAAAAACAGCCAGCACTTAGGGTTCGACCTTGCTCTGCTACACCAGGCTTTTGACAGGTCTATTGAGTAAATTCCATTTTTTAGTAAGAACTAGTCCTTTACACAAATGTTATGTAGGCAAAGATAGTCTTCAATAACTTCTTTAATTTCTCTAACACCTTCACCCTTTCTGATATAGTTTAACAAGCTTAATGTTGTTTTTGAACTTGACCCACTGAGATTAAATATCCCATTAGACAACAGGAGCACTGTATTACAGGCTACATTGCTCACCTGGACAGCATGACTACCCCAATATTTTCTCTCTGTCCCAGGGTGCAGCAATTGCACATTTCCCACTGCAATATTTAATGACACAAAGTAAAGAAAAAATATGACAACTGAAAAACCCAACTTCCTCAACTGAGTCTTAGCAAGCCTAAATTTAACTAGAATGAATGTATAAGAACAATCTTACAAAATACACTAAATACAATGAACAAATGATATGAACTAAACCATTTCTCCAAGAGGACTACAGTCACAGGCAGACATGCAAGAAGAGAGCAGCACTACGCAAAGCCAAGCCAGCAGAGGCCATGGGCTCCAGAGAAGGGTGGGTTCTCTGGAGAGGAGGGTGGGGGGTGGGGGTCTGCAGGGCTGACCGTAGAGGCAATCTAGGGTGTCCTGGCCGGAGATTAACCAGTTGCGGAAGAGGCGCAGATGGTAGGAGCACTGGTGGAGGTGGTGGGCCAGCGCCCTGTCCAGAGAGAGCTGGCGCCCCAGTGACTGGTCTGTGGAGAAGCGCCGCAGCAGCTGGGCCACGTGGTGCTCCTCCAGGGGCTCTGGAGAAGAACAGGTAGAGCGAGGAAGGACAGAGCAGAGGACGGAGAAGTGCCGGCATCTTGACGGTGCATGGGGTCAGCACCCTGCTAGTCTGATCTCCCGCTCTTTCTCAGGCCAAGGCTAAGGGCTAACTATGACTACTATAGTACAGTAATGTCAACTCTTCAAAACTTCTTTCTGAGGGAGAAAAAAAAAAAAAAAAAACAACAAAAAAAATACATATGGAAACAACCTAAACGTCAGAACAATTGACATTGTTCCACTAAAACCTTTCGAGGAACATTTAATTAAGCTTTTACCATCCGTTTTTCCATGAAAAGCACTGTTATATGTGGTCACCATAATGTGCTCTAAGATAAGCTTTCTCGATGACATTTTCAAAAGTTGAACTGTTGACAAGTCATAGCCACAGGATACAAACACAGCATACGTGATGCAGTACAAACTTTAGGCACTCAAAAATTGAGTGGTCGACCTGCATGCTGGCCCATCAAAATCGAGGAACAAATTTTGACTGCAACATTCTCCACCAGGAGCCTTTTACAGCGTACAGATGGAATGCTGCCTACCCAATGACTTGCTCAGCCAGACATGCAGTCTGGCCGCTGCCAGGCAGTGGTGGAGACCAACCCACAATGATAGGAGAACCACACTCATGCATTCACTCTTGTACAGAAGGCCACCGAGGCCACCTTCAGTTTGGCCTTCCTTATTACCTGTTCCTGCCAACCACAGAGGGGACATTACATCCAGTGTAGCAGAATCATCCCGTGTCCCTAGAGTGAATATAACCTCAGGTACATGACCACACACAAACACCATGAACCCGCGTGTAAAAACTGGAAAACAATTTGCCATACGAGTCCCCCGTTTTCTTAAATTTTAAGAATTAATCGACATATTTATTCATCTACAACATACTGCAAAGTTCTTGTAAAACAAGACATCTTTTCCTAGTTTTTTTTTAACGCATTAGGACAAAAAATAAATTCTGAAAAAAAGAACCTAAATACACGTCACTAAAAATAGATATATTACTGATTAACATATGTACCATGTGCATTACAGACAATTTGAATCTCCACTGTGTGAAATAATACACTTCAAAATTTTCACCATGCTGCAGACACTTAAATATTACTACACAGTTTGCCGAAAACAAATGCCTTACCTTCTTTGGAATAGTAGTGGCAATTTTTACCATTATTGCAACATTTACAACAGGCAGAGCCTTTCTTGAATTTTAAGTTCTGTGAGTTTTACAAATTCCATCGAGCTTCATGAAATAAAATCCTCATCCCGAGCTCCACACAGAGTAGTGTCAGGTTAATTCAATACGCCTATACCCTGTTCTCATGACGTTACAATGGCTTGAAACTGCTGCACCCTCACAACTGAATGAAACATATATGTACATAAGATCCCAAAACAGATAATTTTATACACCTGGTCAACAACAAAAAACAACAGGTCAACAATTTAGACTCATCAGCCTACAGATTAGCAGAATCTCACCTCCAGAGTCTCAAGCCCATCTCAAAAACTGTTTATATGATAGAATACAAACAGAGCAAGGCAGTTTGCATATGCAGACCCCAAGACATATGGACAATTCAGGAGCATCCGTGTCACTTAAGGGGATATTAAGTGAAAAACAAGCAGAGCAGTAGGCAGAGAGGATTAGCTACATTTTTTCAATGTATGGTTGATGTGAATGGGTCTGGTTGGAGGTTGCAAGGTTACCAATACAGCACTTATTACAAGCTATATGTAACAACAAAGTGTAATGTTTTCTATCATATAAACAGATACGCGCGCACACACACGCACACACACACACACACACACACACACACACACACACACACACACACACACACACAACAGAGCCTCTACATTTAGCACTGCCACTCAACTATGAAACAATTCCAGAAGTATGGCTTCTTGCTCTGTACACTTTACATCACACATGCCCATAACTTCAAGGAGTCAAATTATAGTAGGAATACATTTTCATCATACATGGAGAAGGGTCTACGGGCCTCGATGCAATGGACACCTGAAATACCCAATATACACAGAGGAGGGCAAGGGGAATGTTTTCCTCAAAAAGTTAACACCCTTGCCAATCACATACAACAAAACACAGATAAACCATTTATATCTACAGAAATGAACTGATTAATCAAACTACTAAATGTGAGTGATGAAACAAATCACACATTAACCCTTTCCCCATTAGCAATGACTGCCAGTACACAGGCTTGCTCCTTTTGAGCTGCTACATTAGAACCCGTTTGCCTAAACCGATGTCTGGCTTTCCCACAAACTGTATACACTTGCTTCTGAAAACTTACTTGCTTTCTGTTTCGATCTCTAGGTCTGTACTTCCTTAAAATGTGCAATCTTTCTGGACTTTAACAACAAAATGTCATTACTACATAACTGAATGACAGTAAATCAGCAACTATCATAAGTCAGAATTAACAGGGGAAGGGTTATTAATTGGTGTAGTTTTAAAGAGATGGTTTTAATTCAAAACTCACACAAGACAGTAAAAATGTATGTATAAAGGTAAACAAATCCATCCATTAAGTAAACAAATCATTGGGTGAAAGTGACAAATTTCTATAGGAAGGTATTGACAAGATGTGAAATGGGTGTTAGAGTGAGCCTCTGAGCAAAAGTGGGTAGAACTAATAGAACAGGAGGTTGAAAGGACATGAAAAAGGTACTTCATCACCAAAGGAAAAAAAAAATACAAAATGTTTTTTTTTCCCCAAAAGACATGCAAAGACAAAGGGAGGTGAAGAGGTGGAAATATACTTGAAATAGGCAGACGTACCATTAGTCGGATGCTTTGCAAACGACACAGAAAATCGCTTTACTGCCGGCATAGACAACAACTCTGAGGAAATAAAAAAGGTCACTAGTGTTACCATCGCTTTCAGTGTGAACCTGTCAGAGAGGAGGTAGGCATGACTGCAGCGGGAACAGGGCTGAAGTGAGATACACTTGAAGTATGGTGGGGGAGTATCAGAATTTATAGTTATGATGGATTACTGCATGATCTGAATGCCACAGGAGACTGGGAGATGGGAACAGTATTTATGTAGAAAGCTTAGAACACCCCAACCCTGACCAAAAACACACAAACAAATAAATATAATCAGGATGAGCTGGTAGCTCCATTTTCACTAGTTTGTCCTGATCATTAAATACCATCCCCACGGTGAGATTGAACGCTATATCTCATCCGTACGAGCTGCGTGAAAATATTTAATAAAGATTTGGCAGCAACAACTGTAGTAAAAGTACAGTTCCATACTGTACAAAATTAGATTAACAGAAATGGAACTGAAGAATCACCTTCAGGCATCAATTTTTTCACTACATCCCATCATCCCTTTCAACATGTCTTCAGAAAAATAAACATGACTTCTAGCCTAATAAGCTAAAGGTCAACCAGCTATACACACAGTAACGTATACAAATGTTGCCCCGCATTATCACCCTGGCTTAAATAACAGCTTTCACCCATAAGTGAGATCTGGTAAAATGTTTTTCACTCTCCGAAACTCTCTCCTCTGACATTATCAAAGCCATGTAGACAAACCCCACCCTCCAAGACTTGATGGCTGGACTGCATACTCTCCAACCTCAAACACTATTAATCATTGTGACTGGTCTCTTGGACTGTCTTCCAAATCAATGTTTAGTCTATAAAGTAGAGAAATTCTGCTTCATATACAACTTCAGAAGATTCTCACTTTCCTTGTCTTTACCAAATATGGGCAGAGCAAAAATGATACCAAAATTAGTTTGTAGTATTAACAGTATTGGTTCTAATGTTGCTTGCCTGAGAATACAGTTCACCAACATTTTAGAAAAACAATTTTAAATGACCATTTGGAGCTAAAATGTCATAATCTGAAAGATGGAAAATAAGGTGTTAAAGGATGAAGCTGAATGAAAGCACAAACATGGCTAAAAATTTTCAGGATAACAGCACATGGAAGCACAAAACAACCTTCAATAAAATGGCAGCGAAAATGCTGGCGAAAGATCTTTTTGATTTAACTGTGACACCTAGTGGAGAAAGTGCCATCAATACGAAGTCAGCTGCTGCATAACAAACTGTCAGTAGTGACTAAGCAACTGTCAGTGAAATAAGCCAAAGACCACAATATCCAAGGTCACTGGGGGCATATTGGTGAAAATACGAAGTGCAAGAAAGATTTAACTGCAGCACATAAAATGTGGCATTTACAAGACAGAGTTACAGAAATAAGATGGCACTTGGTACAATAAATAGGTATTTGGCAAAAGACAAAATCAGTCACAAGTCTACTTCTCATTTACTTTACATCAATATGGCAGATGTATGTTACACACAACACATTTAAAAAACTTAGGTTCATCAATGTATATTTATACCTTCTAAAGGTCTTTCAAGGACAATATTTTCTACCTTAACAAACTCAGCAACGTTGTTTTTTTCCCCCAACAAAATAAATAGGTCTTTAAGAGCCACCTAGTGGCTGTAAAATATGGTGATATTAACGCTATCTGGAGGTCACTTTAAGAAAGAACATTCCCGAAAAGATCTGCAAACCAGTACATAAAGCCATTATGAATCAAAACAATCTTCTAATAATTTGGCAATTTCCGTAAATAGGAATATCTGTGGTGAAACTACACCAAGCCCACAATGGCAAAAAAAAGTGTAAATAACAATGCATTGCAGCATAGCACAAGATGATGTTCAAGATGAAGACATGGAAACACCTTAATGAGGAGCTGGTATGACTCTACTTGAATGCTGACTTGCCACAGAATGCGAAGAGAAATATTTCAAGATTAACCACTGACAGCATAACATGACTTGCAGAAGTTAAACTTAATAAAATGTAAATGTAATAACAGAAGCTGTTGCCCAGGTCAAGGACATTCTTGCCCATTAATGGTGTTGGTAATCATACAAAAACTACAGTTCAGTAGTCAAACAATAATCCTGACACTGTTTCTACCTCAAGGGAAAAAACATAAGTACCCCATGTAGACATACATACAGCATTTATACTTGGGGCTTAATGAATACTACATAAATACTACATACTTCACGCTATTTATTTAGGACTACTGTTTTGAGAAAAATCAGTCTGGGCAAGATGTTGGGTGGCTGTATTTCTTTCCTCACTGCCTAAGAATCTAGAAAAAAAAAAATAAGTGGAACATACCGTCTTTATAGGACAGACTGCCAGAAGAGAATTTTTTGCGGTGTGTACGAGCGTAGTCCTGCAGGTTTGGGGCGCTAGAAGACCCCCCTAGGACGGTGGTACTGAAGAGTCCTGCACACTGAGACCCTGTGTAGGAAACCCCCAAGCAGGGGTGGAATGGAGGAGGAGTAGGAATTAGTCCCCACAGCACAACATGCCCTCATTCAGATAGCAAGCTACCGCCAGAAAACTGGAGAAAAAAGAATGCCCTTTGTTCACAAAGAGCACTGAAATGCCAGTAAGGGGCTAGGTAGAAGGACTGTAGGATGGTTAATAGCAAATGTAGCAGAGCAGAACAGAAAATAAGACAGCAGAAAAACTGCTGGCAGATGTTATGAAATTCAAAAATGTCAAGTCAATGTCAGTACAAGCAAATGATGCAAATGCAGTAACTAAATAAATTACATATTTAGACTTCAGTTTATGATGTTTCTACATTGAAACAGAAAACATCTGTTCTCTCAAATGACTCCTTTATAAAGCATTGATTAAATACATGCTCCTTCTTTTTCAATCTGCAAATGTTCCCATACAGGCAGCATTTAATCGGTAAATAAAAAATACCTTTAAATTTTACACGGTTTCTTTAGTTAATTAGTTCAATATAAGTATCACAACATTAGAGGTAAAGTTGTCAAACAGCACCTTTCAAATACAGTTTAAAGAGCCTGTGCTTACCAAATAAAGTATTATTATCACTTCCTTCTAAACTGTCTTAAAACCAAGTAAACAGAAAAGGACTGATAATCAGTTGACCTTTGAGCCCCACACAGGGTTTCAGTGTCTGGACCAACTCACAATAGCTCTGCAGCCAACCACCCCAACCTGCCAAGGCACAGGACTGTGTCATTCAAGCAAGGCAGCCATTCAAACTGCATTACTTCAGAGAATCAGAGAGGCCATGACAGGTATTAATGACAGTGAAGAAATGTGGCCTGGCTGATGTTACCATAGGCAGACACCTGACACCTACCTAATCCACTCTGCTTCATTTCTGGAGACTGACGAGAGCAGGAAGGGAAGAGGCGGTAGCCCCCAGCCTTTGTGGATGAGGTTTCAGAGAGGACCTATGGGCACAAACAAAAATAACTCCACAGAACCACCATAAACCTGAACTGTCATCAACTGCAGCCTAAGTCAACTGAACAAAAGTACAAGTCCTCTAGGGAAGACAGCTTGAAAAAATAAACATGCAAACAAGACATACAAATCAAACCATAACATGAAATCTCTTTCCTGTGGCCCTTACTACGTACCTCCATGGAGCCGGTCTTACGATTGCGTATTAGTGGAGACCGCCTCTGAATGCTTATAGGTTCAGAGAGTGGCACGGTCTGATCAGGCTCATCCTGGGAGAGATCCTCCAGGCTTCCTGGGTCGGTCTGCTTCTGTTCATTCTGGGATTGACCAAAACAAAAACAGCTAAATGAAGTCTGTACACCACAATGGACACAGATAGGCTCTAAAAGGGTCTTCTAAAACACAAAGCTTTCCAAAAAATAGTCTAATCAAAGTACTTTTTACCTCAGAAGAAGCTGGTCGGAAGCCAAAGCCCATTGGGGCATTCTCCTCATCATCACAGCCTTTCACCCCTGGGCTAAAATGCAGCTCCACATGAAAGCGCTCCTCAGATGAAGGGTCCTACTTGGAGACATGCAGAGTTTTCACCAGATTATTACTGATGAAGTGAACAGTGAAGTAGTGAGGGTGGCCGAAAGGAGGCTGGACCTTGTTATTGTCCTCATAGAGCATGATGACAATTTGTGTCATGTAGTTGAGCTCGGAGACAGCCGCTAGGTAATCCATGGCCCGCTTCCACTGCTGGTCCTTCTCTTCCTGGTAGAGAAAAGAGAAAATATTACTCTGTTTGGACTGGACAACAACGAAGGTTCTGCCTCTTGTCCAACTACTGAAAACCTGAATCAAACTCTTCAGTCAATTATTATGGTTAAACCATACTGCAAAACCACTCGCACAAAAATGCTTACATCAAGCAGGCCTCCATAGCGGAAAATACTCAGTAAGGAGTGAACATGACTCTCGCTGGTAAAATAGAGCCGTGTCCGTACATGACGTCCTGGAGACATCACACCGCGAGAGTACCTGAAACACCAGGAGAGAGAACAGATTCTCATAAAGTGTACAGTCACTTTAAAACCCATCAAGAGAGCCTTGAGACTTGGACATAGAATCAGGCCTATAGCACTGATACTTACAGAGGGTGCAACTTGTTAACTGATTCATCTTCATGGGTCCTCTGTAGGTCCAGTTGGATCTTCTTCACAAGAGGGAGGCAGTAGGCATAAGCTATGTCCAACTTCTCTACTTTGTTGATGCCGTACTCCTGAAACAAAAACAGAGGTGGTGAATGTTTTTGCAGGGAGCGTGAAGACCGAATGGACAGGACTCTTGTAACCCTGCTGCTTATTTTAACCTGTGGTATGACAATATTTGCCAGAGCCCGGGACAGCCTGAAGAGCTCTAGTGTATCCTCCAGGCCCAGGGATGCATTGTGCTGTACATCATACTTCACACAGTCATAGATATCAGGGATCTTGCTGATATCGTAGCGACCATTCTTCATCCGAAAGTCACGCTCCAGTTTTGACCAGCGCTGGAGCATCAACTCCAGAGATTCACTGTGGTAGAGCTGTAGATCTACGGAGACATGGAACAGAATGGCTCAAATTAAACCAACTGCTTCAAATATATATGATAAACTTTTGAATTAAAATAGTGTAAGAAGAAAGACGAAGCCAGACCTGCTGACTTGGGGTCTTCAAGTCTCTTCCGGATTTGTGAAGTGAGGCTCTGAATAAGGGTATAAACTTGGTCACATGTCTTCACTGGATTCTCCACTATCTTCATGGAATTCACCAAAGACTGACTTCGTGTGGGAGCCAGCTAGACACAAAGAAGTTCAAAAGCATCTCAAGCTGTTGAATAACATTCATGCTACAAGAAATATAAATAGTGAGAGACAAGTAAACTCCAAATCCTCTGTCAAATAGGCCTATCTCTCCTCTGGTCAGTTAAGGTTCAACAGGTAAAAAGCAGGATTAACTAATGCCTGGGAATTCATTAATGCCAATAAGTGATGTAATCATGATCAAAGGGAAGACATGTTGGACTAATTATCATTACAGTCCCTCAGGCAGAGGACAAACCTAAATCATTTTAAAAGGTTTCATTGTGACAAAAGTGAAACTGAAATGACCTTGTCAAAATCTTCCTCTGAAAAATTCAGATTCTTCTGCATGATCTCGTGCAGCCGTGCCTTTACACGGTGTTGACAGCCTGTGAGGGAGTCACTGTCGCTGTCCAGCAAGCCATTCATGTTGGCACTCTTCACCATCTGTACCAGGATGGGTGTTAGCTCCCCTTCCAGGGCCAGGAGTCCCTGTCGCAGCCAAAATTGTCATCATGCTCTATGAGGACAATAACAAGGTCCAGCCTCCTACACTACTTCACTGTTCACTTCTTCAGTAATAGTCTGGTGAAAACTCAGCATGTCTCCAAGCAGGACCCTTCATCCAAGGAATGCTTTCACATGGAGCTGCATTTTAGCCCGGGATGAAAGGCTGTGATGATGAGGAGTTCCCTTCAGTTTCAATTTATTGTTATTGCTTGCAATTTCAAGTAAAACTAACTGAAACTCGAGTTTTATCTCTGCAGTTTAATACACTGATTAAAAATACCCATGTTAGTAAAAATAAAGTCAAATGTTTCTTTGACAGGCTTAGTTGTTACCTTTGCAAAAGCTGCAGCAGTCATCTGAACCCGACCTTCATCAGAGGCATAGATCTTAAGGTCATGTCTATAGGTGCTGTGTAACCGGAGCAGCCCACAGCCAGGGAAGCCAGCGTAGTCCCCTAGAGGAAGCACAGTGTCACCCACAGGACACACACACATAAACGTAGACACACACAAAGCAAATGTATCAAGCAAGGAAGTCAACCCCAGACAATGCTAATAGGTACAGAAGGCAGTAACAATTAAACATCCTGTCTGGTTCAAGCTGGGAGATAAGTGGTTCTCTGGCTATGCCACTGAGAAAAAAAATCTCAGACTTCTTTGTATTAAGTATTAACATCGATATATAAACAAACAAGAAAACAATACATATTCTGTTCATGGAAGCACTGTACCTATTAGAGAACAGGTTGCTGAAACACTGATAAAGAAAACAACTGTAAACATAAACAAAAGTAAATTTAGATTCATTATTATAGATGTACAGAACTGTAAATTTTTACAACTAAGCCCCATTTCTAACTAATGTACCAAACTGTATTTATGTAGAATGTAAAACAGCAGATTTGTTTTGGATTTGGTCTGTTTGACAATATATACCCCTGAGATGGATATAAAACTACACATTAGTAGAATTTGATTTGAAAAGATTTGAACTTTGGAATGCCTAAGCCTAGTAATACAGCCACACTGCACGTGGATTCAGGAATGTTAGCCGACACATTAACACATTACAGCTCAAGTAGATGGGTATTCCAAGCATGCACTTTAGTACACATATACCTCAACTTATGAGCACAACTTGAAGCAGAACTCTATTTGTATGCTCACCCACTATGTCACAATACAGCTAATAATCACAAATGACCTTAATCCTTTGAATTGTTCAAGGGATTGGTTGTTAAAACATGCGAAACCAGTAATTAATTTTAAATTTTGCTATAAGACTTTATTCCATTTTTATCAACAGCTCATACAATGCAGGGTCTCAGTGTTCCTCTATGCTGGCACCACGGGGTGTGAGATAGGATGCAATGCAGACAGGAAACCTTTACCAGAGGGCACAGGGACTTGCTCCGACTGATGGTGCAAGGAAAGCATGAAACATACCTTGTCCTCCAGGGTACATGCAGCGGAAGGCTCTGCCTAGCTCCTCAGCCTGTACTCTGCCTGCAGGCGTCAGCTCTCCACCCCACTTAAGCACCAGCAGGAGGGAGGGGCCCTCTTTCCGGGAGTCTGGGAGAGCAACACTCAAGCATAAACATACATCACGAGCATTTCTCCAACATACACTCAAACCTTAAGTATTCAAGTCAGTTCATAATTCTGTATATCTACAGCAAATATTCTTACTGTAACTAATATCCAAAAACAATATAGAACAAGTTGTCAGTTTATTAGGTACAACCCCCACCTTCACAAAAACTTACATTCAGGTGATGTTTGAATGTACGTGTGTGATATAAATCAGGGAGACCAGCATTTCTAGTATCTACGTGTTCAACTAATGGGAATGGGCAAAACAAGTGACCTTGAAAGTGACATGTACATCACTGGTTCTAGAATTTCCTAAACAGCTGTCATCCAAATCTTTCACGCACAACAGTTTCAAGGGTTTATGTGAAATTGTGTGAAAAAAACAGCATCAGTGATCTGTGATCCTGTAGATGAAAATAGCTTGCAGATCAGAACAGTCAAAGGACAACGGTAAAAATCATGCAACCAAACAGATGAGACACAACTAAGCAAATTACATCTGAATTCAGTATTTGTATACAAAATGTCATCTCAGAATACACCACTTACCAGACATTGACTGAAATGGTTTAGAAAATACCAGCCAAAGACCATGTCAGGTGCCTATGCTCTCAACAAAGAACAAGAATGCACATCTCCACTGAGTGCATGCACATCAAAACTGGATCATTTAAGAGCAGAAAAAAGTTGCTTGGTCGGATGAATAGAGGTTCCTTTTGTATCATTTTCATAGAAAGATCAAGATTTGGCATACGCAATATGAGTTCATGAAGCCATCCTGTTTGGTGTCAACAGTACAGGTCGATAATGGTAGTATGATGGTGTGGGGAATATTTTCCCGGAACACATTAGGGCTTCTGATACCCACTGAAAAGTGTCTGAATGGCATCGCATATTTGAATGTCGTTGTTGACATGAAGTTCATCCTTTCATGGCTACTGTTTATCCACACTCAGATGCACACATTCAGCATGATAACCACCATGTAACAAGGCACAAATTGCCACCAGATGTTTCCAGGAACATGACGGTGAGTTTTCATTGCCTCAGTGGGCTGCACAGTCCCTAGATCTTAATCCTATTGAGTGTCTACGGGATGATGCGAAAAGGGCTGTTTGCAGCAAGACTGTGCAGCCATCCAATTTACAGCGACTGTACAATACAATAATTTCTCCATGGTACAAAGGAAGGTCAGAGGAAGCAGAACATAGTGCTACATAGGTCTACCTAATAAAAGGCTAACTCTGAGTTAGAAATATTTATTACTTCTGAGAAGCCACTTTAAAGTGGAACATACCATCCTGCATGTACTGTTAAAATTGACTAATATTTCTACAGTTACCAATAATCACTGTTACTAATAGTTATTTCTGATGAAGCAGACATTCGGATACAAGAAAGTTTCAGAAAGTCTATAGAATTCATTTCTTAATTATTTACAAGTGGTCTTTGAAGTCCATGGCACTTAGAAAGTAGCAACAGCTTATACAGTAAGTGAATCCTACTCTGATGCCTCTACATCTGGGTGCTGTTTATAATGTACCTTCTTCCTCACTTGAAGTTTTGGGTTGCCCATGGGGAAGGTAGGTCAGCTGCACTTTTCTATTTATCCCAGAGAAATGGCCATACCTGTAAAAAAAAGCAAAGTTCGTCAAATAATCTATGTATAATACACATCATTCAAAGCCCACCTGGGTCCAAGAGCTCTCTGAAGCTGATTTACTATACTGTTATAGCATTAGCCAAATGTATCAGTCTCACAGTTAATGTGCCCCGTGACCTGGACATCCTATTTTGTAATAAGTTGCATAGGCTCTTATGAAGAAATAACACCACAATGAGAAATAACATCTTCAATAGAAAAGAAGGTCACACCATGTTGAATGACTAATATTCTATTTTTATGTTAATCATAGTGGTAGTTTAAGCAATGTATAAGAAGTAAATTGATGGATATGTTAAAATCAGCAGAATTAGCTATCTCATTCTGTACTGGCTTATAATTACATTTCCTTCAATATTATTTGCATTTCATTGCAGTAAAATCTCAACTGAAAAAAAAATCCAAGAAAAACTTCCTAAAATAACTTATTTGATATTCTACTGCAACTGCGAGCCCAACAATGACTTTCATCTTGATGCTGTCTGAACTTAACCTTCACTTAGAAACTAAGAAGAGAACACCTCATCCCCATCTAAGTACACATCAGTATAAATAGCTTTGTTTCTGGCCCAATTATCCATAAATGACTTACATCTCCAGGACAGTTTTCAGCTGCTCTAGTTTGGACTTCTTCTCTTCAATCTCACAGTCATTGTGTTGTCCTAGTTCTGCCAGCAGTTCTCTTGCTATGTCTAGTACCTCCTGGGATTAATGACAGAGGCAATGTTTTATGGCCACAAGATATTGGGTCACAAAGCAAGGACTGAAAGCATGTCTTGGAAAGAATGACAACAGTACAGCACAGCAGCTATAACAAAAATATCACACAAACTGACGGAACACTTCCGAGATAAGAAAACATCAACATATATATGTCTTTCATAAGCAATAGCCAACACTTTGGACAATTTTTGCAATTTTAAATTTAAAATAAATAGAAAAATACATACATACATAAATAAATTAAAAAAACAATGACTACACAAGTACCACAGACAGAATTTTGAGAACTATACTGTTAGGTGCATCACAAAATGGCTTAAGAAAAAAAACTGTAGCTGTTCAGTTACTTACCTGTAACTGTTTAGGCTTCTTTAGTTTCAGCTTTCCTGTTTTGTACCCTCCATATTTCTCAAACAGATCAAAGAACCTACATTAGGAAATAACAATTACTTGAATGCAAACAAAACGTAGATAATTAAAGCATGTTCTGCAGCAAAGCAACTCACATTGCATTTCTTACTTCCATTTTCATTTTCTGCTTGGGAGTTCGATCTCCATGTCGTATTACTGCAATGACACAGCGAAGTTCCATCCTGTCAGTGGACAAGGAAGAGAAACTGTTTGGCAACAGCACTGGTTCCAACAGCACGTATAAACACTTAGTTTCTGAAAACATAGCAGGAATTTATGTAAAGTTAATATATTTTAGTTATAGACAAGAACAAAAGCAGTGCCCATTACAGCCCACTTATCGATTAAGCAATACCCAGTGTACATTGGCAGAAAAAGCAAAAAGTCAAGGACCCACATGGTTCCAGATGTAGTGGGCACAATGGGGATGTCCTCTGCTTCCGTTGGGATCGACCAGGGGATATGGAACTGGGGAGCCAATTCACGCATCACTATGTTCCTTAAAGCAGCAATGTCAGGAGACAAGATTAAAAACACTGCATCTGCCGTACAGCAGCTACAGCACTGAACAGAAAAGCAACATGTTCCATAGCAAAAGCAAAACAAGCAACAGGCCTGGTTCACCTACCCAAGAATTTTGGCACAGTCATCATAGTACTTCATAGAGTTCTTCACAAAGCTAAAGCCATTGACGTCACACACAAAGGAGTGGCCATTGGCCCGAAGTAGGTCAAAACCACATACTGTTTGCTGCAGTAAAGTGTCAAACATAATCAAATTACTTTCACAGATCAAAATAATAACATTGGCTCAGGTTCAATGCAGTAAATACCATTGTTTCATGTCCGATTTACACGGTTTCTAGAGGTGAAAAAGATTTACCTTGAAAGCTAGGCAAACTTTACGGGCCACAAGTTTCTCCATAGCAGTAAGCATGACGGGGTAGCGGATCTCCTTGCCTTCACTGTCTCGTTCCACCTTCCCATCCAGTGCCGGAGACTTCCGGGCCTCTGCATGAGCATAGTCAGGCCCCACTGTGTACACCTGCACTCAGAGAAATGCATACAGAAAAACGTAAACAAAAATACTGCAGCTAATTAGCTACCTGCAGCAGGAAGTGCAAGTGACCCACCCCACGTACCTTTACATCAGTACCATCTGTAGGCATGAACTCCTCGTAGATGTAGGAGCCTGTCTTTCGCACACTACTTTCTGGAGAGTACACACTGCTGCGGCTTCCAATCTGCAGAAGATATAACCTCTATCAACATCCATCTGACTCCCCCAACCATCAACACAAAACCAGTCACAGGATCATTTTAACCTGTCCTTCTAAGTCATGGATATTCTACAGCTAACAGTACAGCAAGGGGATCACCTTCAGTTTGAACCAGTAGCGTTGAAGCTACATGCCCTCCCTTTCGAATTATTCATCAAAACACCGGACACTTACATTACATTGCACATATTAATCATAGCTTTAAAAACAAAGTAATAAAATGATTTCAATCATTTTTAAATAAGTGAACACTTCAGATAGCGTGAACTAAATAAAAATATTTTTTCTGAACTACTAAAGGTATAGTACCCTGAAAACATGCAGAAAATATCGCTTTATAGAAAATACAGTGGAGTAACACTATAATATCAACCCTTATAAAACTTTGTCCTATACAACAAAAAAACCACTTGAGCAGCTCATAGCAAAAGAGCTTCTGACTACCATTCAGCTTATGAAGATATAAACTTTCTCTCATTCAACAGGCTTTTCTTCCCTGTGAAAATAATATTTTTGCCATTAGGAATTTTTTGGTTGCACAATGGGTATTTTTCAGTACAATGATACTATCACTTGTATGAGATGTCTTAGTACAGAGATGCACACTTGAAAGGTTTTTATCCTTCAGTGGTGTCATTCCGGATAAACCTAGTATTTCAACCTTTAAATTACAAGACTTTTTAGACAAGGCTATTGTATCATTGAAGACTGTAGAAAGGGCGGAAAGACCTTCCGGAAAAGTCGCTGACTGCCTCCTCCTGCTGAAGTTGGGTAGTAGATGTAGACATTGTGGTCCTCAGCACAAACTGGCTTCTCAACAAAGGGCTTCTGGAAGACTTCCCCATTTACCTCAACATGATCTTCCCCTTCCACAAGATTGCACTCTGTTTGGGAGTGCACACAGTAAACAGGTAACTACACAAACGCTGAGAAAGAATACAATTCTGGCACTATATTATGTATGCATGCAACCTCAACAATGAATCTCATTCCCATAATGAAAAAAATTAAAACACTAGATATCTAAAGTATATTCTACATATGGAGTACTTTATAGAAGGAATTCAGAAGTCTAAAAAGATCCACCATGAATCTTAGATCTATCAACTGAGAAAAATATAGAGATTAAATTTAGAGACTGTTGTAAAGAGACTGAAGATTTCTGAACATCATTACTCAAAGTTGTATGACTAAGTGTCATAGATTCAGTTCAACAATCATATGCCATTAATATCCTCCAATAGTTCACAGAGGCTTAATGCACATAAAAGAAAGCTCAAAATATCTTTCAGGTTTAGAGTTAGGGTAAAAAAAAATGAGGGGGGTGGAATCGACTAAAGGAAAAGCCACTATCAAAAAAGTGCTGCACTTGGAAAAACAATGCAGAACAAAGTTTTTGGTTCCTCTTTATTCCAAACAGACTCAAAATTACAGCATTAGCACCTATCTCATCTATTCTGGAGCAAAGACAAGATGAAAAAAAGTCTTTACTTCAAATTACTTTAGATGGGAGAAAGAGATGGGTAAAAATTAATCCTATTTGTGTGTTCTGTGGGGGGGAAACTAAGCTAAATACGGCATGTTTTGCCTCACCTTTTTAATCAGTGAACTGTGAGTCGATTTAAGGAAAGACTGCCAAGAAAAAAAAAAAACATTGCGGGGCCAAAGATGAGTAGACTAACCTTCTGGTTTGTCTGGATCCCGGTTTAACACGGCATAACGTGGCAAATCAATACCTTCTTCCTGCAAGATTCTGTACACTTCCCTCCTGAGGAGCAGTCAAACAGACGTCAGCCTTTACCACGTGGCAATAATAAATACAGACAGAAGATCTGGAAAACAATAGTACAGTGTAGTTTTCCTCAATTTTGTTACAAAAAAAGTAAAAGATGGGAAGGCAAGTCTGAGTTGTGCTGATTTTTGCTCAACATTATTGCTTTATTTCTGACATAAGAAAGACAATAAATATAAGTATGTCAAGATGCCAGTTATTTCAATGTCTATATCAAACACAATAATTTTAACTTGTACAAGTCTGGCCCTCAAGGATAAGCGGGAAAAACAGTATTACACTTAAATGCACCCTATATTTTTATTGTATTTTAGCACCACCTTTGAAAAATATAATGCTACTCTGTACGACTGTGATTATGTGTGAATCAATGCAAAGCATTCATACCTATCCTGTATGAAATACTGCATATTCAAGTCATTAATGAGAAGTGGGTTCCTGAGCTTTGCATAACTCACTGCCTTGTCAAGAGGAAATCCTGTAAGTACAAACATAGATATTTAAGCAACCAATTAAATCCTTACTGTAAATAGTAAAAATTTCTAATTTTTTAAAAGTAGCCTGACCAAAACAAAACAGAAGGAACTGTATAAAATAAAAAAAACAAAGTACTCCATCAAGTCAAATAAGCACTCAAAAGAGGTAAGAGACCTTTGGAATGAAAGGAGATGAGGCAGTCACAAAGAGGCCAGTTCTCCACAGGCTCATTGAGTATGATGTCTTCCGGAAAGATAACAACAGTGATGTACTCAAACTTGCAGAGCCGCTCCAGGATCTGAGTCATGGGCTTAGATTTGGATTTCTTCATCATGGAGCAGATTCCCACTACGATCTGCCGCTCTGGAGGCTGAGGAAGGAGCACAACTGTCTAGTTCCATATAGGAAGTCTCATGTACAATGTAAAATGGTTCTATTTAACTAACCCTAGGGAATTCACCAAGACAGTCTAATGGTGTCTGATGCCAAGAACAGCTTATTAAGGTGGTGTCAAGGTATTTTGTCAGCTAAGCATCTCTGTTAAAGAAGTGTATGACTAGTAGTCCAAAAAAATTATATTCTTGAAATGACTTACTCAAATGTACCATGAAATTGCATTTTTTCAAATAACATATGAGCTGATGAGTGTTTCTCCTATTTCCTGCGTAGTGACAGAACCACGGCCCCTCTCACCGAGTCTGCCTCCTCATCGTCCTCATAAAGCTCCATGTCTGTCTTCATGCTGCAGTCCTCCAGGCTCTCGCTCTCATCGTCCTCGCAGCCCACGAAGAATCTGGGAGCGCCGTGCTGGCTCTCACCCGGGCTGCTGGGCTCTGACATCACAGTCTACCGCGGCAACCCTCAGTGCCCCGCCGCGCCATCGCAGGCCAATACACAGCGGGTGCAAGCTACAGAAGGGGGGAGGCTGGGAACACAGTGTTTTGGGCCAGGACTAGAGTCCTAAACCAAAAAACACACAACAGCCACGAGTGGTCACAGGGTAAAAACTGCTAGCAAAAGGAGTATGACTTTGGATCCCCCTAGGTCTCTCCTATGAGCTCCCAGGTTCACAACCAGCTGCAAAGCACTTCACGTTTTCCTCGGAATCCCAAAAGTTGCGCCTGCAAGAAAAACGTAAAACACTGTTATACAGTTGACTGAAAACTAGTGAGTGTATACAATATGTCTGATGAAAAGACTAAAAACAGCACACAGCCTACAAATAAATTAAGTCACACAGTTAACATGACACTCACAATTTGCTCCAACAAACCATCAGAGCCCCCACTAGGGAGTAGAGAGGCTGGGCACTCGCAACGAGAAATGTCCTGGGCTGTGGACTCTCTGCTTACTGACTGACATGGCCTGTTCAGGTAAATCAGTCTGCTGTGCATTCTAAGCTTTGCCATTGAACCCGACTGAGATTGCACACCACAATGCACCATGACAACGCAGGTCAGTAAGTAACAAGCCACCAAGTGCTTCTGATCCATAGAAAATCAGCATTAAATAACTTACTACATCCCCAGTCTGGATCTGTATAACTGATATTGCACCTGGTGTTTCCTGGTACTGAGCTTATGCACACTAAACATATCCTGACAAAATCAGTCAAGGGAAAAAAATCCCTCAGCAAGTTCCACTCTCCTCTTCATATTCACTGCTTTAAATACAAATTCTACTGAGGTCTCTATACACATACAAGGTGCTTGACCTAAACAATTTAACACATAGTAAACAGTTATTAAAACAGAAAAAAGCAAAAGGATTGAGCATGAACACCCAGACTACTGAACAATGGGCTGCTTTGGAAACCATTTAATATGCATTTAAAACCAGTTTCTTAAATTTTTATTTAAATGTCTATTTCATTTTATATAAAATTTTTGGCATGATAGCATAGTACCATACTGTTGCCTAAAATGCTGCTACTATAACTATATAAGAACTTTTTTGATGTATGCAAATTATAATTGTGGGCAGAGCTGCTACAAAAAATGAATGTTTAAATTAAAGAGGGAAACATTACTGTTCTTCAAATGTTCTTTAAAGTCCTATCAATAATGTTTTAATACAAGAGTTTGCATTAAACCATTTTTGAGCACAGCAAAAGCACTACTTATCATTGAGGGGGCAGCTGACTAAGTCCACACATTTCCATCTATAACAACTATTGTTTTTTGGTTGAAGCAGTAACAAACACAACGAGAGGAAATCATTTATAAATAGCTATGTACACAGAGGCCCTGAAGTAAAATTAGCCTTAGAAATAAATACAGTAAACTTCCAGCACCTTCAGAACCCAGTTCATTGCAGAGGTGATAAATGGAGTAATAAATATGGCCAACAGTAAAAATCTATCAGCTCTCCTTCCAAAGTTCATATGTTATCTAGTTTGTATACGTATAGAAAATGCAGTTTGTAGGTTGTATAGTATTTAAATCTACAACTGTGACAAGACAGATACATAATACTGCTGAACATCACTTAACTGTTAAAGGAAATATGTAAACTCAAACATTAAAGACAACTTAATTTTAAATTATTATATGCTAATTTTCCTCTGAGAAAAAGGGCTGGATAAAGAACAGGAAAAAGTATTGCTGTAAATTATATTTCACCAGTTCTCAGTACAAATAAATTAAATGCAAATGTGTTCCTATTTGAGGACATTAATCCGCAATACAATGTTCAGAGAAATGAGCATATACAGTACAGTGATCACATTTGTTTAATGCACCTGACAACAGATGGAAGCTTGTATATCTCCTTAGAAGAAAAGGATTATCAAAATCTGAACCCAGTGGAGGGCAGTTCTCAAGACAGATAAGAGGAAGCAGCATTAGACTTAAATCATGCCCATAAATTTATGTTTATTCAGCAAGGTACTGCTTATGCACACAGATATTGTGAGTGGAAAACCATGTCACTTGTCTATTTGGTCCTATTGAACATTTTTCTCCTGACAGAAATCCATGAGGTGCATGGGGAATGAGAAGGGCTGCTGGAAAAGGCTAGCCCACAGGACATGTGGTTAGGCAGAAGTACCAACAGTATGCTGTACTTTATGCTTAAACAAAGTGTTTTTAAAGGCTGTGTGCCAATCGGTCTCCACAGAGCACCGTGAAGACTAGCCTCTCTCATAGCATGGGGTAACATGGGGAAAAAAACTATGATCATCACAGTACTTTTTAAAGAAAGTGGTGCATAAAACACATAAAATGAGGAAATCTCTTGCACTGACCAAGGGGAACAGAACCTGTTGAAATATTTGGCTATCCTGTGTTCTTAAATCTCATATACATATCTTTAGCAAATAAGCAGATCAAATACTGAACATTTCCATTATTAGCAGGGAAAAAATTATTAGCCATCGTGTAAAGTAAACGGAGAAAACCAAACTGGATCCCTGTATATTCAAAGATCATTTTCCATCTTAACAAGATTAAATCAGGCATTAGATTGAGAAGCTTGAAATTGTTTATTACACTCATTTTATCAACCAACACAATATTAGATCAATGTGAGACAATAACTTTGTCTTCTGAAGATAGAGGGATAATTTGAAAAGACATCCTGGTGGAGAGGGCAAGAGCTATGCATGTGTGAGACTAATTTACATCATGAATTCACTCCCTCTAAAGGTCATAAACTAAGCAGAGTAATAGCACCTTATTTTTTCAGTGGTGCAACTAACCATTTATAAATAAGACCCTATAACTGAAAGTACAAATTTAAATAATCTGCTCCTTATAATATACTCAAACCTGAACACATTCAAATCAATCTTATTTAAAATTGAACTAAAATTCAAGACATGTTCTATTAATGTTCTGCACTTCTATTGATTAATAGAATAGTTAAGAGTTAATTAAATTAATATCATATAATACTGCTATTTCATTGTACATACTGAATCTTTAAGTTTTTATAAAAAAGCCTCTGGTTAAAAAAAGTAAGCAGCAGTAGCTGAAAAATTTCAGTCTTGGTACTTTGATACATCTTCATTCAGAAAATAAGACACAAATTTACCAAAGCCATGTTCATTCAGCTATTGTACAAATGAACAAAAATTTGATTTGTCTCCTTCTATATACATTTTAAATCACATCCAAATGTCGTTTGTGACATGGAAAAGGATTTTATGTTGATTAGTCTTGCATATCTGGCAAGAAAATGCATCTTACTGATATTGTCTACAATAGAAGTGCCTTCTCCAAATAACTGGTTCTAACTTTCTCCAAAAGCTCACATTTGACCTGCATTAAAATTCTAACAAACTCTGCAAGTTAAGGTTACCATTTTAAAAGTTCTAACAGATATGGCATGTATACTAAATATTTATGTCCTTTGGCTGTATTTACTTGCATGCATCTGAATTTGTAATTTCTTAATATACTGATTATAATTCATATTGTTGTTACCAAGTTAATAATAAAGAAACTTAAGCTCATATGACAACAAGTCCACCTCAGAGGAGACAGCTGAATTCTTCAAATCATATCCTACTACATACATAAACCCTTCCAGTATTAAAGGGTAGTTTTGAAGATGACCCATTAAATGCTACTGTTCTTCATAACTACAGATTAGTTCCAGAGTGGCTTTTCTAAGAAAGGAGTTAGCGGAAAGAGTGTGGGGGTCACAGCATTGGCTCAGTCTCAGCCTGAGCCATGGACATGGACTACAGGCATGGTCCACGCACACGTAATGGAACAGAAACAAATTAATCTCTGCCACCAAAATAACAAGGGGGTCCAGCGATCTGTCAAATGTCTGCATTGAAATATGCTATGCAGTCCCCCCCCCCCCCAACACTACTTTATGCTAGGACACCACCCCCAGTAGTCCACAGTCCAAGGGTCTTCCAATAAAGTAATAAAACAGCAAAAGCAGTGACTTTCACATTCCACTCTGGCCAAACTGCTGAGGTCTGCCCAAGACTAGACACAAATGTGTCCTTTCATTTGTTACTGTTGACACATTTTCAAAAGTGGCACAATGATCACTGCTATTTCCCTACTAAATGATGGTTTTGACCTGCTGTTGCAGCTTTGACCAAAACACTGGCCATAGATGACAGTTAAAGTGTAATAATAATAATAATAATAATAATAATAACAATAATAGTGGTGGTGGTATCTAGCTTTGACACCAGTTTAAACATCTCGTCACCAACTCATTTGTTATAACTTGAAACGAAGTCATTGTATTTTATTCGGCAGAACGGTGGAGTTAGACAGTCTGTTGTCACAAACACAGCTTGATGTAAACAGCTAGCAGGCGCACTAACCCGTCCATCTCTAAGCCTTTTGTCAGGCGGCCGCTAACGGTCACTTGTTGATGCGGCGTCTGCGCGCTGCGGGACAAAACCAAAACGAAAATAAACGTTAAGCACGATTAACCGGACATTCGTCTCAGTCATAAATCAGAAGAGGAAGACACAGCTCGCCAGTCTGTCACTTGGACTGGACTTGCTTTAAGAATTCGACCGATTCCGTACTTGCACGTTACGGAAAACCGAACGGACTGCTGCAAACTAATAAACCAGGAAGTCATCGACCCCAAAGGCGTCGTAATCTCAACAACCTTACTTACAGAGCCTTAGAAGGACTCTTGTTAATGTTCCCCGTCTTCCTCTAAGCTTCAAAGCGCAACCGAGCTTCCTTGAGCATCTCAGTTGGTGATGTCGAGAAGCATACTTTTCAACCAATGAGAACACGACGTTTGCTCAAAAGGCACCGCCCAGGAAGCGAGCGAAAGACAAATGGAAGCGCAGAGAAAGGTGCCCGCGTCATGTTTGTTCGTCTAGTTTTTCCTGAAACGTGAAGCGAGAACAGGTGACCTCTAGCCGGGAACTCGTGAACTGCAGCAACAGGGGCGTCTGCACACGCGCCTCAAAACCCGGATCGCAGGCTTGCCCGGCGTATCGAGTCGAGGTGCTTCCAGCAGATACGCTCATGAAGGGAATTCTTGGAAATCTAGGTCTTCATTTACATTGCTACCATATCATATGGTGCCGTACCATATCATTGTAAAACAAGTTCATCGTATGAGGACTCTGAACACAAATCTAGGCTTGAAACATCCACGTTTGTTTTTTTGTGCGTTTTTGAGCTTTGCCTTTTTCTGTCTGCTTCCCCTTTCTTTTCTACCCCCACAGTCCTTTTTCTATGACCTCTTCCCCTTCCCTCTGATATTTAATTTTATTATCCTCTTATGTTCTGTTTTATTTTCTGTCGTTTTCTCGTTCTTGGGCAGAGTGGAACAGCAGGTATCAGTGTGATTCTGGCAAATCTAAACTGCATAGCAAAAGGAGAGGCCAGGCAAGGAGACAGAACCACAGTTGTTTAGTTCTGTACATTTGAGTGTGAGGCTTTTTCAGTGCAGGAAGTGGCTGCACGCTGTCCTGCTTGGACCCGGCATCTGACGTCAAAATGTGGCCTCTGTCCAGTGGGGGTCCCCCCAGTCGTTCCAGGCTCATCACAGTGTCTCTCCCCAGCCCACTTGTACTGGCACCAAGCCTGCTTTCCACCCACGCAGGGAGCTGGAACCAGGAGTGTACTGGGTGTCTGGGGAGGTAGGGTTACAGAGAGCCTCTATGCTATGAATGAAAAGGGCATTTTCTAAACAGCTGTTGCCAACAAGGCTCTTTTCTTTGAGCAAACTGAGGATGCAAAGCTCAAAGTTGCTGATACACTAAACATGCACACACATTTATCTTGACCTATAATTCCCAATATAGTTACTCCAGCAAGCAGTATGTCAATCTTTAACACAAAGCAGGTTTTTTTTTGGTATTTACTCCTAGTGATACCGCTGCCACCCGAAACAGTCATTTCTACAATTACATCCAGCAGTAATTCCTGCTTCCACTAGAGGGCCTAGGGCACCAGTAAACATCTCCATACTCCCAGCTGGTTACTGAGCTGACAAAGGCATCGTGTAATGTTTGCACAAAATAAGAAATGAGAAAAGTATTCTGAAATCCTTATTTTAATCAATGTCATGAAGATATGTAAGTGTTTATTAAAACTGATGTTATAAAAACGCATTTTGTCCTTCAAAGATTATATTGTGTCCTCAAAGGTTGCATTCTACTACGTCTCAAGCCATATAATAAGAGGCATTATTTATTCAAGAAAACTTATCACATAAATACAAGTTGCAATTATTTTTTAATTTGGGAAAATGGCGTGATTCATTTAATCGCAGCTAAAATGTAATAACCGTTACTGAAGAACATTCTGGAGGTAATCTTTGAGATCAGTGTAACTGACATTGATTTGACAGCACTTTACAACAACTAGGGGAAAAAAAGTCTATTGAAGGTCACTGGCAAATTGATTCATGACTTTCCATCCAAGCCAGATGGCAGGAATGCTTCACACATCGAGTACATCCCTTTATCTCCTGAATGGAGTCCCTGCTGGATAAAACATCTCCGTTGGATGCCATTCATCAGACCACTCTTCAAGAGCTGTTGTTTAATGCAGCAACAGGTAAAGGTGTTGGTCAGCCCAGGACATCAACCCATTATCAACATGCATCCCATTTTCACATCTTAGGCGCAAGGGTGAACTTAGAGGGGTTGGGGTCTTGGGCTTGAGTCATTGTTTGGGCTCTACCAGCACTACAATATGAGCTACTACTGCTTCAGCCTCAAAAACCAATGCCATGTAATATCAAACTTAACAGTATGTATTTTTTTCAATATATTTGCTAAACAGTACGCATATATTTACACATATTTGCTAGGAAACCCCAGAGGATCAGAGTCCTACCATTTCTTTATTGAGCCTACTCCAATCTGTCTGTGTCTTTTTTATGCCTCGTATGGTTTTCCATTTCTCTATTAAACGTATTGTTCACTAGATCCAGGAGAAACAACCTTTCATTCAACTTGTACATCTGCAAAAGTGCAAAATGACAATAAATATACAACAATAAATAACAACACAAACTAAAACACTTCATTCACTGAAACATGACGAGATGTCCAGCAGTTTTTCCAGTCTGAAAGTAATTTGTGGACTTAATTTAAAGGTCCTACAGGGAGACTGAAGGAAAAAATTTCCTCCAACCCCATCTCTCCAAGATCTAACCACATGATGAACAACCATTGTACTGCACACAGGCAGTATACACTTTGCTTTGACTGTAATGACAATTACACAGGAATAAATCCCAATAAAAATAGATGGTACATGAAAATTCTGCTCATATTAATAAATTTTAAGTTAAACCAGTCAAAAACGGAAGCTATGAAAAGAATGCACAAATGCATGCATCATAGCAGAGAAAGAACACAGAAGCCCAAAGGTCTGTTTCAGCCATGAGTCAAAACAATGTTATCTTTTTATCTCAGTCTGTTCTTATGTGTTTAGACAAAATTTAAACAAAAACAAAGACCCCTCTGTGTGCTCCTGTTGGGCATAACTGCTCGTGGAGAGGAGTTCGGGGGAGTTTGAAGGCTACTGTTTCAGTGTTGACACGTAGGGGGCGATAAGAGAAAGAGACCCGTCTCATAGAGACCACCAGAGTTCCTCTACGGGGGGTCTGTGGTTACAGGAACTCCCTGTACTCCGTGTACAATGGTATACTTAAGATAATTTAGGGTAGTCATCCATCATAGCTCATCGAGCCCCACAGACATTTATTTTCACATTTTGAGGCCTCCTGCTGCAGCCAGCACCTGGGGAGAGCCATGGACCGGAGCAGAAGCTCAGCAGTTAACAGCCTGTGTGACTCAATGGGAGCTACTGTTCAACACACTGAACCCACATTCCCCATGACCCAAAAACTCAAGGCCCCCAAGAGAGAGGTGAGTAGTGAGCTGGCCTGTGGAGCAAGAAGAGTACAATAAGAAAAATGTGTATAATGCACACCTAGAGATGGGAGGTCACCGGGTACATTCACATACATTTGGATGACCACAGCAATTCAGTTGCACCACACTTGAGTATCCTAGTTCTGAATTCTGCAAAATAGAAGACCAGTTCTGACAGTATTATGGTAAATCTCAGTCTGGCCTCTTAAACCTTCCATAGATTGAAAATGTATAAATCAAAATATAAAACCATCTTTAAATAACTACCTAATGTACAAGTGCAAAACTAACAGACACAGACTCAAAGACATGTTTAAGTGTTTTGGTTAATAACTCCACAGGGCTTGTAAAGATGGCAGGGCTGGTGCACAGAGACTGCGGGCATGTGTGTGAATCAGCTCAGTGTAGGGAAACTGCAAACCCCTGTTCTAGCACCACACTGGTAGAAGAGAGGCAGGTCTGTGTTTCTGCATAAGGAAACAGTGTTCCAGAGAACCAGAGCCTTTATACACAGACACACAAACACACACACACCCTCTGCCACTCTCCTGCCTCATTCAGCCAACCGCCCACAGCATATGGTAGTGCATAATTATGTAACGTCTCCAAGCTAAACCCGGCTGCAAAACCTCTTGTAAAGCAGCCTTTCTTCTTTCTTAGATTGCAGAGAGGGTCTGGACTACCTGGTGCCAGTGGTCCTTTCTTTTCCTTTTCAGTCCTGGAAAAAAGCACACATCTGTTCCCTGTTTCAAATATGAGCTGAAAGTGAAAAAGAGGCACAGAGAAACTTTACTAGGATGAATTTTGTACTAACAGCAACAACCTTCAGATTATCTTATAGAAAAATAACAGAAATCCATCCCGTTTCATTAACCTCTTGTCCACTGTAAGGCCGTAAGTGGTCCAGAGCCTATCCTGAAAAATATGGGGCGTAAAGCAGAGGAGACGTGTACAGTGACACACAGTCATACACACATGGTATACACCAAGGACAATTTAGGGTCACCAGTTTCCTTGAAACATACATTACGTCTTTGAAGCGCATGAGGAAATCAGAGGACCTGCTATCTTGACAAGTAGATAAGCTCCTTTTATTTTATTTTAACTCAGAGATTATCACTTCACATTACCCATGATTAGATCACCTCAGCATGGCATTATATAAACACTGTTCTGCAACTGTGTGGTTTGCATTAATATAATAATACTGTTGTGGAGCCCAGTTTTGAGGACAAATGTGATGTGTGGCATTTAGGATGTTTTAACTCAAATTATGGACACAGATTACATGCTGTGCTCCCAAATGCTAAATCACAATTAACTGTAAACCTTTAATTTAAACTTCTGTGATATTCAAAACACAGTTTCATTCTGATACACAATGTCATCAGATTTATATGTCCACCATGGTGGAATAACAATAGCTGCTCAGTTGCTCTGCAAATCTTTCCACTTGACTGGTACACTAGCCAGGAAAGAATCACAGTCCTTGTATATTGTCATTATTTTTTCATGCCCAGTGACGTGGGTAGAAAACTGGAGACAAAGTCCAGTTCTCTGTATTTTCTATATAAAATCCCCCATTACAGCTTTGGCTTATGCATGCTTTTGCTTTTATTTGCTTCCCATCCAAAAAACTGCTGGTGCTTCCAAAAGTTGGTAACCTTCATCTAGACTTAGCAGAGGTGATCACTAAAGAGTGGAATAGGCTTTAGAATACCAGGCTGTGGAAAAAGTATCCCTACTATTGCATATTTGTAGTTTCAGATGTTTAGACAAAGGGAACCTGAATAGACACACAACACACTTTTTAAATTATTACCGCCTTTATTTAACACGCATATTACCCATGTAAAAAAGTAATTGCTACCTTACTCAGTCAACCAATTGATAGAATTTAACTGATAATTCAAACACAGCTGATGGGGGAAAATACATTTTCATAGTGCCTTATGTCTATCCAGTTTTGACTTGGTGGCCATTCATCTGTCCATGTTCTTCATGGCTGATTTAACAAAACGGAGGATATCTGGCCCAAATACATTGAGGTTGAGGGTGCACACAGAAAGATGGACTTAATGAAAAAGAAGGGTCTGAGCTCAGGGTAAAATTCACAGGCTAAGAACAGCCTTTTTAGGTGCCTTCTAGGTGACTCTGAGAAGGAGAAGCAGTTGGATAGAGTGACCCTGTGAGAGAGGGAACCACTGTGTGGCATGGTCACAGCAAACACTGAGTCAAAGGCCCATGAGGGCAAAGTTGGTAAATGGGCCTATTGAGAAGCAGCCTCACGTTCCCCTCAGGGAGCTACAGGGAGCTCCAGAAATCCACAAACCATCATCTTACTTTTCATTCTTTCCAACAAGAAATACATCAGTTCTGCTACTTTTAAATAATGCTTCAAGCTCACAATGGCTCTTTTTTCTGGGAGGAAACCATTTTTCCCACACCATTCCCTTTTCTAACAGTATTATACCTTTGGTTACATTTATCAAGAGGTGTAACAAGTTGTATGTAGACTGATGCCAGATGTGACTGACGTACTTTTATACCTGTCTGTTGTTTAACTGGCCTTTTGGGAACTTGGGAAAAAACTTCTATTTTAAGGCTGAAGCTATGTGTCTGTGACATTGTTAATAGAAGTTTACAGCTCGTACAACATACTGTGTAATGTGCCGCATAGAAGAGGCTTGATACAATACACGCACTATTCGATTATGAGAAGTCATTCAAGGAAGGGGTAAAACGAGGACATTCTGTCACACAAGGTTTCAGCTCTTCTTGTCAGAAGACATTTCACTGGCCCCACATGAGCACACTGCCAAATGTATTTATAAAATGGAAAAAAGTTTTGTCAATATTTAATATTTCACTCAAGGATGCTGTTACAGTTTGTTAAGGCCATGACTCCTAGGTCTTCATTCATAATACAACCATTCATTTACAGCAAGAGTAAAAAAAACAGGTACATACACAAACAAACACACACACACACCCACACCCAGCAACCTTGTCATTGTGTGAGAAGTTGTGTCAATGCTCTAGTGTGTTGTAGAGAAGGGATACTGACTAAAAGGGGTTCTCATTGCAGAGCTCTGCTCCCAACACAGCCGAAAGGCAAGGCTGTGGGGATCCAAAAAATAGCAGCACCGCATCGCACTCAATATTAGTCCAACTTCATGCTCACTAGTTACAGCTCCCCCAAGTGGAAAAACCAGAAAAAGCAGTATGGTAGATGAGTGGACCTTGACAACTTAACTGGTCAGACATAGTAGCGGGAAAAATGTGTACATAAAACGTACGCGATTCGTTGCTGCTTAAGACAAGTTACTTTATCATGACATTCTTGCTAAGGCAGTACAAACATGAGCAAAGTTTTGTGTGAAGTTGCCATTCATTTTTACATTGTGCATTGGTGCCTCAACCTCAAAAGCGATCAGTTCTATTATGTGCAGAACTGACTGGGATCGGAAGTGAGTTTCTAACTCAGAAAGGTTTGCTAGTCCACCAACTACATCACAATCAAAAGTCAATAAAACCTTGGCTGTTTAATCGGGAGACAGTTCATAGTATTCTGAAGCCTGTCCCAGAATCATTGGGCTCTAGACTGCCCCTAGGAGACTACCCCTATTCAGAATTTAGAGGAAACAGTTAACCTCTAAAATGGATGTCTTTAGACTGTGGAATACCATACTCTCCATACCATGAGAAGTGTCCAGAGACACCCAGTGTGTCACCTCATAAACATATGAAGTGTCTGAAATGTTTTTATGCATTACAAAAAGCATACCTGTCCAGTACAAAATCAAATATCTTAAACCGATTGTAATTTATCTATTTTTTCAATATTGATTTAACCCAAAAAAGGCCAAAAGTAAGATACAAAACAAGAAGACCTTAGAGGACATCAAAATATTCCATTTATCAATTATTCCAAACAGTAGCTGCAAAAATAGGACATAACGGCACAGTTTAAAAAGGAACGGATCGCATCTAGACAACTGGCAGTAAAACAACATACACAGAGAATTGTTCCTTTTTTACTTTAAGAACGGTGGTCATTAAATGAGCCTCTTCATTTTCAGCAACAACGCAGCTTTTTAGTTAACTTCCAGGCATTATGTAACAGAAAAGCTGAGTTCAGTTTGGTGTGGAAATAACAAGGAGCAGAGAAAATAGATTTAAGGATAACTTAAATAGCTGTGACTCAGATGGAAATGGAAAAAAAACTGTGCAAATGTGGACACTTTCCCACTCTAGCTGTGTAAAACTTTTTTTCGTGACATTAATACATCTTTGGGGTTATTCTTCCCTATATATCCCATACATTCACTCAAAAACAAGCAGAAGTGATATAGTAGATATGACAATGCTAACGCAGTTTGGCAATGATGAACATTGTCTTTCATCAAGTAACAATAGATAGAACAGCTGACAGCTAACTATAAACAAACCTTTCTTTAAAATCATATCATCGCGGGCCCATAAGCACGTGTTAACCGTAGAGGAAGGATATGAAGAAAAGCAAATAAAACGGGACCTTCTCATTTAGTTTTCACTGCAAACATATAAAAGCTTAAGATTAAGAGTGTGATCCAACTTGCAAGCAGTGAACCCCAGACACCCCCCCTACACCTGAAACCAAACCAGTTCAGTTGCAAGTTCAAATTTATAATAAATCATAACAAAACATAAAGGCAAAGCTCTTTCCCTAACATCAATCTGGATTTAACAGTTTCTTTCCTACACTGAGTGCGCCCTGTGTCCCTGCACCTCCATCAGTAACACATTTAATGTGTCATGGAAAAGACTGGGCAGGCCTGAAAATGTGTTTTTTCTTCAAACAAGTATTGGTCAAGATTACTCAAATAGTGACACACTTATGTCATCACTGGTGCAGGTCTCTTCCAATAAAACAAAGCTGGAAAAATCCTGTTAAGACAGAAAGTATTTACATTCAGCTTCAAAGCCTAAAAATACAAAGGACCTTCTATGTCGAGCCTAAATCAAAAGTCAGATAACTCAATAAAAGACAGAGATGTTTTAAAGATGTTCAGTTTTATTAACACTTATAGCTAAGTGAAAAGGATGCTTTTCTTAAATTAACAGTGTTTATTGGACCATTTACCCCTTCTAGTTTCAAGTAACAGTTTATCTTTATGAGACTTTGCATGAATACAGTGGGATTTATAACAATACAGTAAGTGAGTTCAGAGAAGTTCAAAGCAAAAGTTTTGCATGATGCTCACAGATGCTAAAAACCTCTTGTGTGAATATGGCTAAGTGCAATTCGACACAGATATGTTGGTCTTAAAGAGTCCAAAAGGAGTCACAGCCATCATCAGCTCTGCCCTTAGCTGTGTGAGAAGAAAGAAGACTCTAAAAGGCCAAATTAAAGAATGTTCTCGAACTGAATAAGTGGTTAAAATATTCTGATGTGCTGATGCAAGACAAAATATGTGTAGAACTGGTGACAGGTGGCTTTGTGTGGGCATTATTTAAGCATAGTAACTGACTAAATGTCTGAGCTTAAAATACCTTTAGCTCTTGTATTGTTTGATTTCTTAACTTGGTAATATATAATCAATATGTGATGTGTTACTTTTTGCAACCTCCTAATGTCTAAAATGTGTGGTATTCTGTGACCAAGCATCCACACGTATTAATACCGAAATTCTGCAAGTAGAAGAAGGTACAGGTGTGGCCGAAAATATTGGCAGTCCACTTTTTCCAAAAAACTCACAGTTTTCTCTGAAATAAGTCGAATAAGTTGAGCTGTGAGTTTCAGCTCTTTCCACAGATGTTCTATGGGATTTGGATCAAGATTCATAGCAAACCACTTCAAAATGGTACAGTGTTTTCTTCTCATTCATTTTTAGTGTTTTTTATGGTATGTTTTGGGTCATTATCCTGCTGGATGACCCATGACCTGTGAATGCTGAAAAATGCCTTGATAGTCTACCGATTTCATCATACTGTGTACTGATTCAAGGCCCCCAGTACCAGAGGCAGCAAAGCAACCTCAGACCATCACTGAGCCTCCCCCAAGTTTCACTGTATAGATGGTGTTATTGTCTTTGAAAGCTTAATTTTGATTTCTGGGAATGTATAGTTGGTGTGATTTTGGTATTCTGACAAACTGCAGTCTTTTCATGATTCTCTCTTAGAAGTCAGATCTTCCTAGGTCTTCTACTATTGATCCCATTTTCATTCAGACAGTAACAGACTTGAAACTGTTGCACCTTGAGCTTAAAAGTTTGAAGGTCAATTTGGATGTGTTCTGATGTTTTCCTTGGTTCTTTCTCCACCACTTGAACCATCTCTTTCTTCAGTCTTATGTCAACAATTTCATCTAACAGCCATGTCCAGAGATATTGGCTATAGTCCCATGGGCCTCAAACTTGATAATATTGGCAGGAGTGGTTACAGGAGCATCAAGCTCTTTGGAGATGGTATTGTAGCCTTTATGTTGACCTTGCTTGGCTATTGCCTTCTTTCTAACCTCCTCAGACAACTCTGCTTTTCTGTTCCTTTTTCACGTTTGGTGTGATACACGCAGTGACACAAAACAGCGAGTGAGCATTTTTCTCCATTTAAATTGACTGAACAAGTGATTATATTCAAGGCCAGTAAAAGGGTAAAAAATCACTTTTAGTTTAGGGATGTGTGCAAAGTACAAGAGAAAAATGATTAAATATAGTAAGGCAGTGTATGGGACTATACAGTGGGTGTATACCAGAGTGCTGGGGGTGAGGGAAGATCTGCATGATTGTCTTAAGTTAATATCCACACCAGATCTTCAGTGTATACCAACACCATAATTTTATTATATTTACAACATCTTTCAAGATTTGATGTGCTTTTTCTTTGTACAGACATATTGTGTTCTATTGCGCTAGAGTGAGATGACAGCAAAATGAAAATATAAAACATATTCATTATTTACTGCTTTATTTCTTTGTTTCTGAAAACCATTATAAAGGAGTAGTTTTGAGGAGCCTACTGCATTCTCAATACTAAATATTATTTCAAAAAGACAAATTTTGATCAGGTAACGGTGTTGGTGACTCACAACTCAAAAGCTGGGGATTCATGTATTCTGAAATGTCTTATCTGTGCAGACTTTACATGCTCTCCCCACGTTCCCGTGGGCTTTCTGCAGGTGCGCTGCTCGCCTCTCACAGTCCAAAGACATGTTTTTAGGTGAACTGGCACATCTTCCCTTAAAGTGTGTGGGTGATTACCTTATGCGCATCCACAGTATAATTTGCATCATGTCCTATGCTTCAAGGATGGGCTCTGACTCACAGTAACCACGTGCAGGATAAGCATTTATTGAAAGTAGATGGGGGGATGCAAACATAAATCTGAAGAAATTATGAGGCTGAATTTCATACAATAACTTAAAATTTTAAAAAAACACTCATTTTATCCAACAAACGTACTGTGTCATGATAATATGAAGTTTTTTGATATTCTATCTAAACTGAACCCACTGTATTTATATATTATAAAAAATGTTTACAATTAAAATATATTAATTTAAGTTAATGTGGTCAATATGTTGCATCACGCATGAATCACGTGATCACAGTCAAAGGGCAAAGGGTGTGATCCAGGAAATAAAGGGTTCACGAGAACAATGCACAAGTGTTCAGACATCGGACCGCATCCATGAAGTGGGTGTTTCTTTGTCATTGTTTCAACCCACCTTTGCATTGATACCGCGATTCACTGAGGTTTTCCTTTTTCCTCTTGTGCTGTCATTATCTTTGTGCTCTGTGTAATTTCCAATGCCATTCTCTGGTTGAAACCGCTCACCATGTCAGGTGGTGTTTGTAAACTGCGTATGTTCGCCCGCCTGGTTGCTTTCTTTCTGTGACTGGGCTATAAAACCACGTTACATCCGTGACAGAATTTCCGAACTAACTCTTAACCCAGCGGAATCTGCTGCCCTGCAGGATGAGGTGGCGCACATGGGGGGGAGCAGTGGAATTTTGGCAAACTGTGCTAGCCAGAGACCGTGCACCAGCTATCTGTGACCATCCTCCACCTGCAGGGACTACTCACCACCGGTTCCCCGGCAGCTGAGCCACAGATGGGGGTGCCTGAGAAGTTTGATGGTTCAGGGAATTCGTGCCAGGGCTTCCTCACTCAGCTGAACCTCATCTTCTCACTCCAGCCTGCACACTACCCCACCAGCGGTGCGCAGGTGGCCCTCCTGATTTCCCTGCTTTCTGGGCAGGCCTCCATACTGTGGGAGTCCAATGCCACATGCTGTGGAAACTATTCGCATTTCACAACGGAGCTCCGGAGCATCCAGGCAGTGAGGTGGAGGCTGATTCCAGGCTGTACCACCTGACGCAGGCGAACCAGTCTGTGAGCCACTATGCGGCAGAGTTCTGGACCTTGGCTACCAAGATTGTGTGGTTTCCTGCTGCACTCCACACTGGGTTCTATAAGGGGCTGTCTAGCCGCTTCAAGGACACACTCACTTGGAGGAAGATGCCTCAGGACCTGGAGGGGCAACTGGCCCTGCATCTGGATCAGTGTGTGGCAACCTGCCCTGAACCTGCTACATGTACAGTTGGCACATCACCTCCACTACTACCCGCACCAGTTGCTGCAGTCCCGTCTTACTCTCCATCTTCTCTGGTGGCACACCCTCCTGAAGAACCCATGCGGACAGCCCGTATGCTTCTAGCCCCAGTAGAGCGAGTGCACCAATAGAGGAATGGTCTCTGTGCATACTGCGGTGCCGCCAGACACCTACGGACAAAGTGACCCCAGCTGGGCAGAAAATGGGGGTGCCAGATAGGAGTCAGGGCAGTCCCATCTGGCCCTCATACCTCCCATGCCCTGGACATTGCTCAATTGACTCTGCCCATGCAACTTCAGCACAGAAACCAGCAAAGAACAGCAATAGCTTTTGTGGACTCTGGGACAAAAGAGAACCTCATCAATTGCGAGCTTTGTTCCTCTCTGGGGTTCACTGTGGAAGCAATGCCCCAGCCTCTTACCATCACCACTGTGGATGGCAAACCCCTCACATTTGGACCCATCATTTACCCTATCAATGCTGTTCACAGGTCTCTGGGACAGCACCACGAGGAGATCCATTTCCTGGTCATTGGCATCACCACTACCCCTCTCATCATAGGTTAACCCTGGCTTGCCAGACACGACCCCCACATCTCTTAGTCAACCAGCCATGTGCTGCAGTGGGGGCCTGTGTACCAGAGAGTATGCCTCCAACCCCAGGCTAGGGTACATTCCAGGGAGTCCGGAGCCCAATGGGGCTATGGAGAAGTATATAGCAAGAGGCCCTCTGTAATAGCATCATCTGGTCCTTTACTTCTCCTGCTGCCGCCAGGTTCTTCTTGGTGTCCAAGGACGGAGGATTTTGGCCCTACATAGACTACCGGGGGTCAACAAGGTCACCATCAAGAACCGTCACCCTCTTCCGTTGATGAATAACACCTTGGACATCTTCTCTGGCGCTTCACATTTCGCCAAACTCGACCTGTGAAACACCTACAACCTTGTCCGTGTGAGGGAGGGGGACTAGTGGAAGACAGTGTTCATCACCACCACTGGCCACTACAAATACCTCATGATGCCATTTGGGATAGCGAACAGCCCCACCGTGTTCCAGCACTTCATGAATGATATCCTCCAAGACATGCTGGGCCAGTGGGTTTTTGTGTACTTGGATGACATCCTTGCGTACTCAAGGATGGAAGAGGACCATGTCCATCATGTTCAGGCTGTGCTGAAGCGTCTGCTCACCCACCAACTGTACTGTACATTGGAGAAGTGTCCCCTCTACTAGCACTCCACTACGTTCCTGCGGTTTGTTATTTCGCCCCAGAGGGTAGCAAAGGATCCCCAGAAGCTGTCAGCTGTGGTAGAGTGGCCACTGCCCACAACACTAAAACAGCTCCAGCATTTCCTAGGGTTCGCAAACTTCTACCGACAATTCATCCGGGATTACAGTTCAGTTGCAGCTCTATTCATGGCTCTCACCTCGGCAATTCCGCATTACCCCCCCAAGCCAAGGCCACCTTCCAGAATCTGCTGGCTCGGTTCACCTTCACAACTATCCTCATCCATCCAAATCGAGAGGAGCCATTTGTGGTGGAGGTGAACGCTTCTGATGTGGGTATAGGAGCAATCCTCTCCCAGTGCGACCTGGACCAGAAACTCTACTCTTGTCGCTATTTTTCCTAGAAATTCTGCCCCACTCAGCAGCGTTATGGGGCAGGGAACTATGAGCTTGCTGGCTATCAAGTGGGCCCTGGAGGAACGGCGGCATTGGGTCCAGAGCAGCTCAGAGCCATTTCTAGTTTGGACAGATCTCCAGAACCTGCTAGCTATCCAGAAGGCAAAAAAGTCAATCCTCAGCAGGCCAGGTGGGCCCTGTTCTTTGAGCAGTTCAACTTCCACCTATCCTATCACCTTGGCTCAAAGAACCCAAAAGCAGATGCCATCTCCTGTCAGCACGCTCACCTCGAATCAGGGGTGTCGCCAGGGCCCATCATTCGGGTGAGCCAGGTGGTGGCCCCACTTTGCTGGGGAATTGAGGATAGGATCAGAAATATGCAGCAGCAGGATCCCTCACTGCCTTTATGCCCCGACCATCTGCCGTTCTGAGGCACTGCAGTGGATTCACTCCTCTGCTTTCTCTGGCCATTCTGGCCTGCACCGCACTCTGTCACTTCTCCGGAGGTGCTTCTGGTGGCCTCCAATGACCAGAGATGCCAGAGAATTCGTCAGGGCCTGTTCCACCTGTGGCCAGGATAAAGCTCCCATTATTCCATTGGCTGGAGACTTGCAATCTCGCCCTGTCCCTCAGTGGCCTTTGTCTCATATTGCAGTTGACTTTGTCACCAGCCTCCTGGACTCTCGTGGCCATGATACTGTCATGATAATAGTTGACCATTTCTCCAAAGCTGTGCAGTTCGTGGCCTTGACCGGACTCCCATCAGCTCAGAAAATGGCTGAGCTGATACTGGAGCATGTGTTGCGTCTGCTTGGGTTCCCTCGGGACATTGTCTCAGACAATGGGCCCCAATACAAAGCCAGATTTTGGAAAGTCTTCTGTGCCTAATTGACTCTACCGCCAGCCTGTCCTCCAGCTACCATCCACAAACCAATGGGCAGGCTGAATGGACCAACCAGCAGCTGGGTAGGTTCCTGCTTTGTTTTGCTTCAGCCTGCAGTCAGCGGTGGAGTCAGTACCTATTGTGGGCTGAGCTCTCCTACACAACTCGGCTACCATGGACCTCTCCCCATGTGAGATGTGCTACAGGTACCAGCCCCGACTCTTCACCCAGCAGGAACAGGAGGTCAAGGTGCCTGCAGCCCAGCAGTTTGTCCGTCAGGGTCGGCACACCTGGGAGAGGGCTCAACGTGCCATCCAGCAGGCTAATGCCCAGTACCAACAGCAACATCAACACCAGCACATTTGAGAGATTTGTTCCAACCAGGTGACAAGATTTAGCTGGCTACACAACACCTCAACTTAGCAACAGACTCTCGCAAGCTAACCCCCAAATTCATTGGACCTTACCACATCACCCACTGAATCAACCCTGTCACTTACCAACTCCTGCTGCCTCCATCACTGAAGATTCACCCAATCTTTCACATTTCCTTCCTCAAAGCATTCATCACTAGTCCTTTGTCTCTTCCAACCCCAACTCCCCCTCCTCCTTGGATCATTGATGGCAGCCCTGCCTATGCCATTCAATGGATCCTGGATACCCGGAGGCAGGGCCGGGGTATTCAGTACCTGGTCAACTGGAAGGGTTATGGCCCTGAGGAGCGCTCCTGGGATTCAGCCTGTTTCATCTTGGATCCTAAATTGGTGAGGGAGTTCTATTGGCGTCTGTCGGACCACCCTGGGCCATCTGGAGTTAGTCCTGTGGGGGGGGCGTATTGTCACATTGTGCAGGAGTCACACAGTCATGATCAGAGGCAAAGAACATGATCCAGGAAATAAAGGGCTCACGCAAACAACGTGCAAGTGTTCGGACATCGGACCACATCCACAAACTGGATTATTCCTTGTGATCGCTTCAGCCCACCTTTGCACGGATAGTGTGAATTACTGAGGTTTTCCTTGTTCTTGTGTGTCATTATCTTTGCGTAGCTCAATGTGATTTCCAACCCCGTTCTCTGGTGGAAACTGCTCATTGCATCAGGGGGTGTTTATAGAGTAAACTGACTGCGTTCACCCTCCAGATTGCTTTCTCTCCACGACTGGACTATAAAACCACACTACATCCATGACACAATATTAAAATGAAAATGAAATTAATAGGTCACACTTGCAAAAACATATCCATATTTTTAAAAAATCAGCTGCAATAACTTTTCAGATGAATGAAAAATGGTTTGGACAGTTGACAAAAAATAAAGTTTAAATATTTGGAAATGGACGATATTTAGCACTGCCATCCACAAAAGACATATATCCAAATTTTTTAAATTATAAATTAAAATCAATGTGCAATAAATGTCATATTGGGAAAAAAAACAGTGCTGGTCTGCACTTTTTAAACGCTGTCGCAACATAAAACACTAATGTTTAAGACCAATTTCCAGACACACCTCAGCCGAAGCTCAATGTGAATAATTTTTTTAATTGCATGAATTGCTATTTCCTGCTGCACAGAGGCATTTCAGAAGCAGACTGGCCAGCCACAGGCGCGAGTCTAGCCGCGTTGAAAAGAGCCCTCTGTCTCCAGCTACTCACGTTGTTTGTGCTTTTCTTCCCGCACCAATTACTGTGATGGATGCTTGAAGGGGAGACGTGTGCTTTTCAGGTTTTATCCTCACCCCAGGAGCTCTTTTTGAATTCCAAGAAACAATCGGAAGACATGACAAGATTACGACAGCCACCCCACACTCACTAGTCACATTACAAGAAACAGGTAAACTGAAAATAATACATATTTATGAATAGCATTCAGGAAAGTATCTTTAAGAATGCAAATACAACATTTGTCATGTGTGAAGTGTTCCGCAGCCCAGTAAACGTGTCCGTGAAATCCTCTGTTATATTAAAGCGAAGCTCAGTGGACTGGCCTTACCAGACAACTTAATATGCTGTTTAGAATAAATAGCACATGACATGACTGTTGCAGTGATTCTACGGGGGAAATTTTTTAGTTACGAAATGATATACAGAACTTATTGAGAACAAATATATATTCAACCTTCATTCCAATGTTACTGTTGAAACAGGGGTCGGCACATTATTCTTCAAATAGCTTTTTAAAACACTGCCTTTTATTTGTTGGTGGATAAAACAATGATCCCCTTGGGTGTTATGCTAGAGGAACCAGAGAATTTCATGCCCATGAAGTGGAGTATAGGGTTAAGGCAAATCCTGCCAGAATGCTTTTTTTCAGAACTGGGTAAATGGTTTTCTGTAGACCCCCTTCATCATCCATAGCTCTCACCCAAATCCCATGGGTCTCATTCTCCACAATGACTTCCCAAAAAACACAGTCCTGCAGATGATCGGTAACAGTTGCTTGCTCCTGCTTATCCTTGTAAATTCCGATACATCTGTGAACATTTCTGGATAGTAATACACTGTAGAATGAAAAAAGCAATGGAAAGACACATAGTTATGAAAACAGAGTCTGTCAGTGTACTTCATGTTGTGTTTTCATTTCAACACATTTAGTTAGACATTAGTTAGTAATCGACTGTTTACATTAGTTTACATTATTACATTATTTAACAGATTCACTTCAAAATTCAGCACTCCAATGGCAGTGACACGAAGACCCAGTACTAGGTAAAGAGATATTGAGAATGAATGAATGAATGACTCACTGAATGAATGAGATTTGCAGCTGACTGCAAAATTAGGATCACGGGAATGTTTCTAGCAAAACAAAAGTATGGTGATAATTTCTTTCACGTGAACCAACTTTAATATGCCGCAACGTCAAGATAACATGAAGGTGGTTTTTCAGATGTCAGAGTCAACGCAAAGGACCCAGAAATCTCCTCTTTAGCACATTTCACTCCTTTTTCGTAAACAAAAAGTAGAGGTTCCGGTAACTATTTAAATAACTGTGTTCGCTGAGCTCTGTTTATCCTTTATTTTAAGAATATGATTGCAATTCAAAACATTATTATGAACCATTTTCATCTAGTGTATCATCAGTTGTGATCTTCAACTTTGATATCACCTTCAGCTACAGTCACTGGTCATGTTCAGCTACCATTAGTCATTGTCTCCAGTACTGAAACTCACTGTGTAGTTCTCGCTTTAAAACTTTCAGACCAGTTGAGCAATTAAAAAATGTTATTACATTATTATTATTATTATTAGTAGTAGTAGTAGTAGTAGTAGTAGTAGCAGTGTTACTCTTGTTGGACCATTGTGGCAGTAAATAAGATATGAATCTTTTTTGTTTCCACACGCAGAATAAGATATGTATATACCCTCATCATACTAAGCAGGAGGAGTCCTGGCCAAAAAAAGCCAGTGCTCCATGTGCCCCTTCTTCTGAGCTTTCCTCCACCCTTCTCCGTTTCCTTGAGCGCTAAACTTCTGCTGCATGTGAAAAAGGACTCTTTTCTGCTGCAGAGCCTCACAGAGAGCAGCGCTCCAGCTGTGCCCCCTGTCAGCACTGAGAACACGGGGTCAGACCGCCTGCAACAGGAGGACAGATCAGTGACCTAAAAACCAAGCCAGCATCTCCACAGGACAGGAAAAGAAAGGATAAAATCACAAATCACAAAAAGAAGGTGAACACGTATAGTGTGCCTAAAAGGGTTAAACCCACATCAAATTGGGTTTCCAAGTCTATGTGGGATTGGAACTGCCAGGACTGTCAACTGAGTATCTGAAGGTAATTATGACAATTTAATAAACTTGCTATATATTTGGTTTTATTTGAATAGTGTTGCCATGATATTTCTGAGTCACATTAGTATCTTATACAGAAACAAGCTTTTTCTGATAAAAGCAGAAAAATCGCAATAAGAAAACGGACACTTGCAAAAAAAGTTAATTTGTTTACGGAATTCCCATGTTAAATTGTTGTTCTGGGAATGCATTGCCCAAGTATTTTGCTCTAGGCAAGATTTTAGTTAATTGAGCTTAAATGGTTTTAAATGGACAAATGAGGCTTTTAAAATGTAATTTGACATACCCAGACACATCTATAAAACCTTGAGTTTTTTGAAAGTGTATCTGTAAATTAAAGCTAGAGCTTTGTGTGCATTTCTATATAGATGAGAAAAAGGTGCTTGTGACTTTGAATGAAAGCTTATTGTGGTGCCAGGTCTGTATCATGTCACATTTGTTCACGGCAAATAATTAAAAATGCAGGTTTTCTACTGGCACAAAATAGGTCATGTTATCACTTTCTATTACATTTTAACATTGTCATTGTAAACTATATAATATTAATTATTATTGCTAAGAAACAAATTACTATAAGCTTACTAATTTTTGTGAAGTGTCCATTATTGAGGTCTTCATTTGTCTTGACTGATGTTTTAGTGTTCAAAGCCATCAGTCACATCAAATGATAAAAACCAAAATCCAAGTGAGAAGTACTGTGTGAAAAATAAATAGCCTTTTCTTAGGAAGTAGACAGATAGATGAGTGACACAAGTTGTCATGGAAACTTTTTCTATTAGTGAGAGCTGATGTCAGGATGTGCTTCCAGCTAAATTAAAAGTAAATGTTTGTAAATTCTTACAAACAGCAGCTATGAATGTGTAGGAATATACTTCATACTGCACATAACTTCTATGCAGTGCAAATACAGTTTGCAAGGTTTTTTCCACACTACGTGTGGGCTTCATTACCAATGATGTGGTGAGGCTTAAGGAGGAGATTTTGTGTTTGAACCTTTAAACTCCTGCATATAGGTCCTTCAAGTTTTCCGTTCTTAAGCACAGTGCTAGTCTGCCTCATTTTTTTTACCACTCTCTGGTATAATCTGGGAAGCAAGACTTGGACAAGGCCCACTCTCCACACTGTCTTGAAGGCGGCTGTCATAATGCTGGTTCTTGTCTGTTTGTCTGGCATATTATTTAAGGAGAAGCTGTGTAATAAGGACGTTAACCAGGCGTAGTCTGTGGTGAAATGGTACTATCTTAGTGGTAAGTGCACCGTATGCATGATTTTGCTACTTTTCTTGTTCGCCAGAATCTGTGCTGCAGACCAGGATTTCTGACATGGATATTGAAATTTTCTTCTTTTTTATTTTCTTTGTAAAAAGTGCATGTAGCCTACAATACTCTGTAGTGTATTCTACGGTATAAGTATGGTGAGATCTCACTGGAAAAGATAGACTTACATTATGCTGATGTAGGTTAGATTTATGCAAAAGATAAGTATTATAATAATAATACTGATTATATGTGGCAATACTTAATTCAGCATTGAGAAGTGGAGCTTAAATACCATTTCTGAATAATGATTTCCGATTAAACAACAGGATTAGAACGCGGCGCAAAAGGGGGGCATCATGTTTGCAAGGATCATAGTGAGATTAGTGAGATTAATGTTTTTTTCACGTATGGTGTCTTTTTTGCTGACTTTTGAGTGAATGTGAACTGTGTTCTGCCAGCCTCAGTTGCCATTGGAAGGGTATGGCCCACCAGAGAGCAGTGTAGTATTTACATTGGCCTCCATGTAGTCAGGCCCTGTAAAGCAGACTTCTGTAGGAACAAACCAGTTCTTATTGGCTTGTATCTCAGTGGGAATAAAACATACCACATCAGCTGAATGGAAATAGTGTAGCGTCTCTTACTGCACGTCCTTCAAGTAATGTTACAATCGTTCATTCATTTACAAGCATCATAGAATACTCCTTGTACAATAATGTATATTAGTATAAAAAGTATTAAGTATTAGTATAAAAGTAAAAGTATTAAAACTTTTTTAAAAGGTCAGTAATACTGAGTCACTCTCCTTTATTATTTAAAGTTAGCTTGGTCATAATGACCATGTCACTAAACTTAACAACCAAAAACTAAAAACTTGGCAGTCTCAGGTGAAATGGTACAAGTCCCAACCCATTAAATTTGAATGAAGTGCAACTCGAAGCATATAAGATACCATTTCTCATTTCTCGCAAACACATTAAAAATTCACATCCAATTCCTTGTATACTAAAGACTGGCCACATGAGAAAACGCATGCTTGTGCTTGAAATCTCACTACCTTACTTTGCAAACAAATCTCTATATGGTATATTAATATCTACTGTATTCATAGTAAAAAAAAGTCTGATGCTGACTCAAAGGTTATGCTGGGACAGAGAAGCACACACATACAGTAGATGCAAACACACGAACGTGCCTTTAGTATCCTATCTTATTTGCACTGAGTCAATTTTAAATTGATTTCTATTTTAGTTCAGGAAATGATTCTTAACTCTATCCTACTGAAATACAAAAATGCATGAAATGTGCAACAAGTAGAAGGTTTGTAAGCGTATCCTGAAAATGTGAATTTTTCAGGGTTTCAACCCTCTCAGGACATTTATCATATCACATGAATGCGCCTGAAAACAATCACAAAAACGCAAACTATCAATGTTTTATTTGATTTGCTTTGACTTGTTTCTGACTTATTTATCTGTTTTCAGTGTTAAACATGTATAATGTGTATTAGGCAGTTTAAAAGTAGTATCAGTGCATGATGACTCAAATTCATAAGCTGTGGTGTAATATACAGACATAGTCTTGTACATTCACTGCTGCTTGTCTCTTTAGTAACATATACTTTCTAGCCTTGTATCATTCATTAATTCATGCATTTATTCATTTTTCACAGTTCACATAACAATAACTACTGAAAAAGCCCTCACTGCTGCAATATTAAAATATGGCATCTAATGTTGTTATCAAAACTTTACAATATCTTAAATTACATACACAGCTTTACTGTTAAAATTGTATGCTTAAATTTAATTCAACTGAAGCTATTAATGATCATTATATGATAAACATTTCTGTTAAATATAAGGCCGGAAGAGTGAAATCCTTTCAAAAGGATTAAATACGCCATAGAGTTTCTGACATTACATTTATGTCTCATTTCACAGTGAAACGCAGTTTGAACACCATTTGAATTGTGCTGTCTGGCACTGGACTTGTGCACATTTTCTCAGTAAAAAAAAAAAAACAATAGACATTACATAATGGAAAGCTTCATTTTGATAAAGGAACATGGTCCGGCCAGTGTTACAGATACTCTATTTTTTACAGCTCCTCTTTCAAAATATTCTAATGAAGAATACTATTTAGACATGGAAATGGCTACATCTTGGTCAATAGAAGCAGCATCTGAAACCGAAAGGCTGCATTTCTCTCTTGGAGTGGTCATGTCTGTCAGTGTTTGGTCACGCTCCACACCTTGTTTGTTCTTCTTCCCAAACCAAGGATGTCGTCAGTGTCTGAGCTCCAACAGAAGTGCAAATATTTGAAACTGTAGGAACGGAAACGTCTGAATCTGTTGTGCTCAGCTTTGCTGCAGTCAACTGGAGCACCTCTCCAAATGTTAAATTATCCAATTTAAGAGTTACCTAAAATATTTTACAGAGTTATAACTACTCATAAGACCCTGGACACTAATTAAAATGGTTTATATTGTCATCTTGTGGTCCATCTTGATTCTTTTAAAGGTTTTCAGTAGCTACCGTACAACTTTCATCAAGGGAGACATAATCCAAATGATAATACTGGCTATTCAGTTGCCTACACCTGCCGTGCTTGGCCACTATAACAAGTCCTCTTATCAAGTCCTTGTCAGTTCTTTGTTAGTCACAAGATGGTGTACTGGGGACTGGCATACTAGGGACTTCCTCCCCCTGCCAGCAAAAGAGTTACGGGACGCCAAAGGCAGTTTGGTGGAAAACAGCATCTCACTCACGTCCCAGGAAAATGCTGTAATGGTGTATTAAGGAGCGGACTGTTGCTCAAAAATAACCAAGTGCAGCTCCGACGCAATAGCGGAAAGTTTACTTAGTTAAAAAAACTCGGTCTGAGTGGCTCCTTGTTACTGGTAGAGAACAGGTAGTTTGTGTATGAGAGAGAGTGTGGGTATGTGTGCTCGTATGCCTTGCTCTCGATCGGCCGAACCTTGCCGCCCTCCGGGACTGAACACTGTAGTGTTTTACATCAAGTGGCTGTTTGTTAAGGCAAAGAGGAGATGAGCAGGAAGGCCAGCAAACAGCCTGCTCCTTACAACAGAGCCCTGTGCTTGTGTAGCACATATATAATATCTAATGGCTGGCTGTGTTCTTTAAGTTTGTTTATCTTTGAGGTGTTAACCTACTCATATTCAGAAACACTAAAGACAACCTGGCAAACTTTAGATTATATATTGACACTGACAAAAATAGACATGTAAGAAACTGTACACAAAATATGACATTTTATATTATAAACTGATATAATCTCATGAAATGTTTTACATTTTCATTAATAGGAGAAAGACTTGAAACTATTTTAAGAACATATTGGTCTGTTTGAGGTCTATTTTTTGAGTAGTAGTAAAAAAATATATACACAATCTGTCAGTTTTATATGTTCTGAAGGCTTTTTGCTGATATACAGATCAAGGAAATGCTTTCACTGTATTGTAAAGTGCATTTCAGATTTTTAGGTTTTTTCATTTTTCCCTAAGATGTAATGAATTTCAGCCTCAAAGGTTCATATGAATACACAAACCTTTCTCTACTGCCTCATTCATTTAAAATATTTCATGAAGTTTTTATTGCTTAAATTCTGCACAGGTACATGGTTATTCTCACTGGCTGAGGCTGAAAGCCCAGTTTCACCAGAGAATGTTGACTGTGTCCCCTCTTGAGTGGGACAAGCCCCTGCCATTCTAGCACATTCATCATTCAGGTTTCAAATCTTTCACCATTACAAGAGCCAGTGGAAACTAAACTTGGATCTGATAGAACTCACTTCTGTTCCCTACTGAGTCATTACAAATCTAGCATAGTTTTGAAAAACAGCCAATTATTCAGAAAAAAATAACAAATTTGAAGATCCTTCTCAAAATTACCTTTCCAACTTTTATTTTCTTTGAGCTCCTCTACTGGTGCCTGCAATATTAAGTTCATAACAAGACTTTAGCATTTAATGATCTGATGCCTGCCACATAATGTGTCTCTTTCTTAAATAACTTGAAGGAAAATTTTAACTCCTGAGGAGTTCATGAATAAGTAAAATCCTTTACAGCACTCAAGCTGTCTGTTTGAGGTCAGCAGGAAAAGTGCATTTCTAATCCATTTGCCTTCAGCTACAATGGAACCCTTTGTAGAGTCAGCGCTGCCTCAGTTCTTTAGACATAAATAATGTTGTCGTCTGCATGCATTTTCCGAGCGACATCAATAGAAGTAATTTGGGTTAGACAGTGTTAGCTCTTTAACCTATGTAACATCTTTAGTTCTGCAACCCCTCCATAGGTCTGTCGATATGTCAATATCTACAAGATGAGGGAAAAACCACAAGAATTAGTTTTTTCACTATTTATATGTGAAGTTACCAGAACACTGAGATTTCTGTCATTCGATACCCTGGAACTAAATGCTTTACAGATATTGCAGGGGTGGGAACCTAAGTCATTCTTTTCATACGAACTGTGATAAATAAAAATGTGAAAATTTTGGTCGAGAGACAGAATGAAATATTTTCATTTACAGAGCATAAAAACTTCCTGAAAAGTACTGTCACATTTTCCACTTTTCTCATACCGTCTGGAAACAGTATACAGCTTTATTAATTTGGAAACGTTGGTCTAACAAGTAGGCCGACAAGGACTGTGTGATTATCACGAATGTCTGACTTTAGCAGCTTGTTGCTGTAGTTTTCATAACAATTTAACCTGAATGCCTCAGAGAAAATATGTATCTGAGAAAATACAACATTGTTTTTTTATAGCTTAAATGTTAAAACAAGCGAAATGGTAAATAAAGTGATCGAGACTGCGGTCCACGCTGAAGTTTTGTCTATAAATATAGTTTTATCTGTTAATTCACACAAATATTTTGCAAGTCTCTTGAAGCACCATCAGACTTTGACTGCTGTTTAGGAGTAGATGGTATATAACCTTTCAAAATGTGAAGTTGTGATTCCTTTGTTCTCTGCTTAGTATGAGAAAGACGTAGACCAGAAACTTGGAACGTAGCAGGTTGTGTGCCTATAGATTCTTTTCTCAGTGTCCTAACTTTTATATTTTTTTCTTTAAGAAGTAATGAAAAGTCCAAATATATACATTTCACTAAAAACGTCAGGGTTGATGGCTTGGGATGAAAATGAGTAGATGCAAGACATACCAAAGCAAGAGTTCTACCCTTCTGTCATTAGACTTTTTTCTTGTGAATCAGGCTAAAGAGACGCACCTTTGCACCCACAACATCATATTTAATCTTCTTTTGCATGTAAGCATTTTAATATTTCTACACTGTTTTTTAATATATCACACGATATTTAATATTTCTCTCAACTGTTTCTTTGTACATTTTGCAGATTTCCTACTGCAATAGACGATTAGTTAACATTTTTTCTCGTTGACTTTTAGGTAAACTATGACCACTTGGCTTTTACTCTGTGTGTATTTGCGCATAGTCGCAGCATCCATAACCTTTGAAGAACTGTCAGGTACAGGTAAGTTATAAGAAAGTATGTCATTTTCAAAAAAATGCCAAACCGTTTGCAATGCACGCAACACCACAGTTTCTTGGTAACCTTTGTGATTTTGCAGAGTCCGAAAGCACTCTGAGCGTAAGCATCCCTGTGGAGGCCCCACTGCGCCCCCTGCTGGGTGGAACGCTGGTCGTGCCCTGCTACTTCCGGGACAACACAATCCATGACCCCGGTGCCCCCACAATTGCCCCTCTGTCTCACCGAATTAAGTGGAGCTATGTAACCAAGGACAAAGTGTCAGTCATCCTGGTGGCTACAGAAGGCAAGGTGCGGGTGGAGTCACACTACCTAGACAGAGTCACCATGGTGAATTACCCCACAGTGCCTACTGATGCCTCAATGGAGATCACCGAGCTGCGTGCTAATGATTCTGGCACATACCGCTGTGAGGTCATGCATGGCATTGAGGACAACTATGATACAGTCGCCATCCAAGTTCAAGGTGACGCTTCAAAGGATTCCAATTTAACATATTAAAATTAAGCGTTTAAATTATCCTGTGAAATGCATAATGTGACATTTATAGAAATGTTATGGCCTCCCCAGTCTAGTCTATCTGGCTAATTACAGCAGCTGCTTTTAGTACTATTTTATAGAACATCTAAATTGTAGTGTACAGGAGCAGTGATGTAAAGGATGAGAGTCATGGGTATTTTTCTTCAATGCAGGCATTGTGTTCCACTATCGTGCCATCTCTACTCGCTACACCCTCACTTTCGAGAAGGCCAAAGCCGCTTGTATCCAGAATAGTGCTGCGATTGCTACTCCAGAACAACTCCAGGCTGCTTATGATGATGGATTTCACCAGTGTGATGCTGGCTGGCTGGCTGACCAGACTGTCAGGTAAGTCAGGCATCCACATCTCCCAGTGTCCACATCACCAGTTTTAGATCTATACAGTTATTCACATTAAACCAAAAAAGTCTTCCCTCTTGAGATTGTTTACATGTCCTTGAAACGTGTCGTTTAAAAGACACAAACCATTTAAAGGTTAAGCAGAGTGGTTTAGAAAACTGTGAAAAGTCAATAGTTCTTAACTCACGTTCAGTAAGGTGCACAACTGTATCAAAGCACACCGATCAAAGTAAATACCGAAAGTCATTTTGTGTGGTCTGTAAACATTGTAATTTATTCTGACAATGATAGATACTAACTAGTGTCTTGTCTTTGTCATAAGATATCCCATTCACGAACCACGAGAACGCTGCTACGGTGATAAAGATGAGTTCCCCGGAGTTCGCACATATGGAGTTAGAGACGTCAATGAAACCTATGACGTGTACTGTTTTGCAGAAAAGATGTCAGGTGCATACCGAGCTGAAAAGTATTCCCAAACTTTCCGAATGCAAAAGTCTAATACGGGTGCTTCCGTTGTACTTTTATTTCCTGATGGTTTTGTTTTTAATTCCAGGCAGAGTTTTCTACTCTATGTCACCGGATAAATTCACATTTGCCGAGGCAGAGGAGCAATGTCTGAAGTTGGGGGCTCAGCTAGCCACCACCGGGCAGTTGTACTTGGCTTGGAAGGCTGGCATGGATGTGTGCAGTGCTGGCTGGCTTGCTGATCGGAGTGTCCGTTACCCCATCAATATTGCCCGACCTCAGTGTGGAGGAGGCCTCCTTGGTGTACGCACTGTGTACCTTCACCCAAACCAGACCGGTTACCCTCACCCAGATTCCCGCTATGACGCCATCTGCTATCAAGGTAGTCAAGCCACCTACATGGCTGTTATTTTTCCTTGACTATAAAGCTAAACAAATTATATGCCAGTTATAATCATCGGAAACCTCCACTTTGGTTGCAGGTGCCCTCACACAGCCATTTTCTTTTTCAGATGACGAGGAGGGTTCCGCTGCCACTGCTGTGTTCGCTGTGCTCCCAGACCTGCAGCCAACAACTGAGGCAGGCAGTGGCCTGCTGAGCGTGGCCACCTTCACAGACAGTCCTGAGGTCTTCCCAAGGAATGCCACTACAGAGATCGAGGCACTTGGGGAGCTAGTGACACAGGAACCAACGAATTTCACTGACACAGAGGGCATGGTGAACTTCACTACTGACCTGACCTATGAAGCTGAGAATGTCACTGAACTGCCCTTTTCCTCACCACCCAGTATCACAGAGGACTATCTAAATATCACTGAAATAATAGATGAGGTGATCATCCCCCAAGCAACAGCTCAGCCTGATGTGGAGTTTGAGCTTCCCACTGACAATGAAACAGGTTAGTTTTAATTAAATATATGAAATTATTTAAATACTACAAAATATTCTATGATTCAGAACTTCTAGTTGAAAGTAATGTGTGAGGTGGCCCTTCCCATCGGTGTGTTTTGCCCTGTTCTGTACAGGTGTTGTGTTCCACTACCGTGCCAGCTCCTCGCGCTACGCCCTCACCTTTATGGAAGCTCAGCTTGCCTGTCAGAGTATCGGAGCTGTCATCGCCAGCCCTGAGCAACTCCAGGCAGCTTTTGAGTCTGGCTTCCACAAGTGTGATGCTGGGTGGCTACTTGACCAATCTGTAAGGTGAGATTCCTGATGGAATCGGAATCAGTCACCTTCACTCCTTGCTTCATAATGAAAGGGCCCCCTCACATAATTTTAGACAACCTTGCCAGTCCTACTGTGAATAGTCAATAAAAGTTTATCTAGAAGGTGCACAAAAGGTGGTAAGCCAGTCTAGGACACAGGTCACTGCAGATGTCTGCACGTAGTCATATACAGTATTGATGTCAAAGTCTTTGATCAGCTCTTTGGAATGTGGAAAGGGAAAAGTAAACCAAAGAAAACCCATGACAACAAACAAACCCAGCAGAGACAGATCTGGAGTCAAATTAAATTTCATAGTGAAAGAACTCTACAATGAGCCAGCAACCCTCCTATTGCTTAAATTGTTCAGCTCTTCAACTTGTGAATCACTGGTGAGTCATTCTTGTGTTGGTATCTATCTGTAATGAATAGAAATTTTGTATTACTTCAATACCCAGGTATCCAATAGTTTCTCCACAAGAGAAATGCTCAGGTGATGAGAAAGAGTTGCCTGGTGTTCGGAGTTATGGCTTACGACCCGCACACGAACGCTATGATGTATATTGCTACATTGACAGTCTAAAGGGTAAGAACCTCCTTCTTGAAATGAGGTTATGGTAGTTATCACCTTTGAGTATTACAAATGAGTCACTTATTTTTCAGGGGAGGTGTTCCATGTGAGTTCGCCCGAGGGCTTCACGTACGATGAAGCTGAGCGCCACTGCCGAGATCAGAATGCCACACTGGCTTCCACAGGAGAACTTTACGCTATGTGGAAGCTAGAAGGCTATGACAAATGCCATCCAGGTTGGCTGATTGATGGCAGCGTTCGATACCCAATTAACAAACCTAGCCCTCAGTGTGGAGGAGGACAAGCAGGAGTCCACACTGTTTACCGCTTCCCCAACCAGACAGGCTACCCTGAGCTGTTCAACAAATATGATGCCTACTGCTTCCGTGGTAAATATTCTGATTGTCCATGGAACAGCTTTGCAACCTCATAGCATCACAAATGTTTTTCTAGATCTCAATAAAATAAGGTTTGACAAAGGGTGTATTTCTATCTTGCAGCTGACAGGTTGGCATTTCTCAATGACACTGCACTGAATATAACAGGGATTGAAGAGTATCTGTTCAATATTACATTAGTACCTGAGCTAATGGAACCAGGTAATAAAACTCACCTTGCATAAATAGTCAATATATTTTATTGTTTTCTATACTGTAGTATTGCACTGTTCTGGAGTGGTTACTTATACTATGAATACTTATTCAGTACTTTCATCCTATACTCTGTGTTGACAGCGAGTCCTTCGATTGCTCCTCCCATTCCTGTCGATCTCTCTGGCTCTGGCTCAGCAGACTTGTTCTCAGGGGACAGTGGCAGCAGCATAGATGTTTCTGCGACCGGAAGTGCAGATTTTTCTGGTGTGGCTTCAGGTGAGAGTGGAGACATCTCTGTGTCCGGCCTGAGTGGAGAAGGGCCGGCCATTAACGTGACTCTACAGGGAACCGAGACGATATTCTCTGGTGATGGATCAGCATCCGGGGGACCGGAGGAAGCTGGCAAAGGAAATACTGAGATCCTGACATTCCCTTCTGGAACAGGATCAGGAGACTTCAGCGGACTTCACTCCGGCTTCAGTGGAGAAGTGTCAGAATCTGGCAGCGCTTCAGGATTAGGCTCTCAGGAGAGCGGATCCTCCATGTTTAGTGCCTCTGGTGAGAGTGAAGACTTCTCTGGAACAGTATCTGGGTCAGGCTGGAGTGGGGAAATTCCTGGATACAGTGGGATACCATCTGGATTCTTCCCCTCAGGAGACATCAGTGGTTTATCTGGAGACCATGATGGTAGTGGAGAATCTGTGATCATTTTGGTAGATGGCAGTTTGGTAGAAATGACAACATCACAAACTACTAAAAAGGAGCTAGGCAAAGGACCAGTGGAGTTCAGTGGTTCTGGAGATGTCTCTGGATCGGCAATGGCAAGCGGTGATATCAGTGGTGTGGCTTCTGGAATCAGTGGCTCTGTGTCTGGAAGCGGACTTGGGTTGCTTGATGTCACCTTTGTGGACTCTGGCTTAATCGACTTGACAAGGGAACCAACAGAAGAGCAGGAAGCTTCAGGAATTGTCCACTATGGTTCAGGGGACATCAGCGGATTTCATTCTGGGTTTTCCTCTGGTTACCCTTCTGGGGCATCCGGTCTCCCAGACATAAGTGGTGCTTCTGGGCTACCATCAGGAGAGACCTCAGGCTCATCTGCCACTGGGGACATTACTCTCCTGACCGAGGAGGGGATGATAGAAGTCTCCATTATGCCCACAGCAAGCATAGGGCTCACCAAGGGTCCCATGGAGCTTAGTGGTGCAGGCAGTGGATCTCTATTTCTGTCTGGAAGTGGAGACCAGGGTAGTGGAGTCACATCAGGACTGGGTTCAGGAGTGCAGCACAGCAAGCTCCGATCAGAAGTCATGTCCTTCCAGACTGCGGATCATGAACTTACCAGTAGCACAGGTCCAGAGGAAGCACAGTCAGAGTTGGTGGAGTCCATTGGTGTATACTATGTCACAGCTCCTAGTCCATTCACTGCCACCACAGCCCCCGCTGTATCTCTTCAGACTCCAGCAGTTATGGAGGCACCTACATCAACAGACGGTAAGTGCACTAAGTTGTTTCTTTTCCAAAGATTTTTCTTTGCTTTTACTATCGCAATGGGAAGTGGCAATAAATTTCTGAACTGTGACCTAAGAGCTTCATCAGTATGATATGTGGGCTCAATTCTACCTGGCTTTTAGCTCCCGTTGACCCATGTGATCCAAACCCATGTGGTACTGGCACGTGTTCTGTGCAGGATGGCATTGGGGTCTGTCAGTGCCCACCTGGTCTGAGTGGAGATGTATGCCAATTTGGTGAGTCAGTATAACTATTAGTACTGCTATTATTAACCTTCTAGAGATGTTAAAGGCAATATTTTATGTATTGTTTCATTTCAAATCAACGCTTTGTATCTTCGTGTACTATTTCACTTATTATAAATGCAGATTTAAGTAGTTTAATTTTTGTCATTATTAAACTATCATTAAATAGTATTGTTTAAGATTTCACCATAGAGTTTATTTGATGTTTTATTTTGCCATTTGAAAACTGTTTGAATATTTTGATATTTAAGTTTTAAGTACTGTTCTGGTTTTGCATTAGAATTTCATTCCAGTATCCCAAGTATGACAGAGAATCTTTGTCTGTGATATATCACTATGGATACTGTGTATGCTGTGTATCAGTTTTCATTAATGCATGACTGGGTTCAAATAGTACCTTTACACTGAAAGTATTTAACACTATTTCACATTGTCTTTGTCTTCATATTCTTTGATTCTCCTGTCTTTGACTGGCTGGTTTGCCGGTCCTTGATATTTTCTGTGTATTGCAGGGTATTGCCTGGCATGTGTCCGTGGATACTCCTCTTTCAGTCCAGAGGCTCCTTTATAGACAGTCTTGTTGCAATGATGCTCCATGTGTTGTTGTTGAACAGCTCCCTTGACACAGCATGCGTAGAACAGCAGTTTTTTTGCAAGCCTTTGTCAACCTGCATGCCTGCTAACACATGTGGATACTTTGTGATCCCGGTTTCCGCTATAAATCTAGCAGAATCTAAATCTGTACTGCAGCACAGCAAATTGTTCATCCACATATCACCAAGGAAACGTACATACTTGAAAACATTCAAAAACATTTTCAATTTTTGGGATAATGTGGATAACAGTGTTGCAGCAGCCCATAGGTTTTGATTCTAACCTCTGCTCCAAAAGCGCCACTCATCCTGGGCAGTAGTCATAACAGCAGACATGTTTTACAGAAGTTCACGAGTGCAACTCGAACCCCTGTGCCAATGGAGCCACCTGCATCGATGGCGTGGATTCTTACAAATGCTTATGCCTGCCCAGCTATGAAGGGGACCACTGTGAGATCGGTATGAGGTTGGCTTCAGCTAATTGCACTAACCGTCGCTCAGAAGCAACAACAAGTGGATCCAAGGAAAGAGAAAACTTTACGGAGTGGTTTGATGGATGTGGCAGTTGCCTGTGGTTGGGCGTTTGGTATCCATTGGATTTGTTTGGATTCCTTTTGTCGATGCCAGCAGGAATCCTTCTGTGTGACAGTGCTGTCTCAGATGATTTTTTTCACCCCTCTCTTCCTACAGGTGTGCCACTGTGGTTTCTTGTTCTGTGAACTGTTGGCTATTTAGGTCTGAATGACATTGCTTGAGTTTTAAAGGAAACCACTGTGGAAATAATAACTCTTTTCTGACAAACACACACAAACATTTTACAAAAGGACTTTTCTGTGGATATCGCGTGCCCTTGTTTGTTTCCTCAGAGGAAAAGACAGTTTACCGGTTTTAAAGGGTGGTGATTTTTGGGCTGCATTTCTCATCACTTTCGGGGCAACCTCTGGGACTTGAAGCTACCAGTCAGTGAAAAGACATACACATGGATAGATACAAGAGCTTGTGTTCAACAATTTATCTGCAGATGCAAAATTTTCTGGCTTCACACTGAATACTGTTATACAAGGCTCACCTGCGGGCTCCTGTATACTATTGGCAAATGCTTTAATAGCAGATAATGTTGTTTGCTGAAACAGCCCTTGTGCAGCTCTGTAATGCCATTCACCATGCCATGCATAGAACAAAACAATCAGGTGCAAAGTAATAAATATATAATTCAGTTTTTAACTGCACATTTTACAATATACGAGTCTTTTCCTGGATAAGCAAGTCTCCAGCAGCAAAATGCATTGTATCACATGTTACCAGAAATACAGTTTACAGTTAACAGAGATCTCTATTTGAAAGAGAACATTTTTACCTGTTTGATCTCCTGACCATTTCCTTTTTGAGTATAATGTGTCTTTACACATTTTGGATTAATGATTTCTGTATTATTCCGTTTCCCAAATGAGTAAGTGTCTTACTCTGATTCTTCTGAATCTAGTCAAAGGGGTAAATTTGCCTCTGTCTTACAGAGTGGAGTGTACAACATTGAACTTCCCAAACTTCTTTCCAGCAGCTCTCAAGCACCGGACCCCCTCTCTCCCACCTGATTGCCTGTAGTTTCACTGTCAACTCCTGCTGTTGCTGCAGATGCACAAAGCTGCGAAGAAGGCTGGGAGAAGTTCCATGGCAACTGCTACCTGCACTTTGCTGAGCGAGAGACTTGGCTGGATGCTGAACAGCGCTGCAGAGACCTGAACTCCCACTTGGTCAGCATTCTCACTCCAGAAGAGCAGGACTTTGTTAACTGTAAGTGAAACACCACCTGTAGGAAGTGGGACAGTGGGAAGCATAGTGTTGAAGAATGTAGACTTTTATCTTGAAGGTTGCCGGTTCGCATCACAGGAGGGGTCCTGCCGTAATACTCTTGATGCTGAATATCAGTTTAACAGCACCGGAATATCGGTGAATAACACTGGAAGGTGGTATTGAGTAACTTAATAATAATAGAAATGGAATATTAATAATGCTGCAGAGGTATTTCCTACATTTTCCTGCATGTGTCTTAAATACCTCTTTCTCCCTCAAGCCAATGTCCAGGACTACCAGTGGATTGGGCTCAGTGACAAGATAGTTGAGAATGACTTCCGTTGGACTGATGGGTCTCCCTTGGTGAGCCTGACTTTGCTTCTCTTTTCTAACTCTTCCTAGCCCTCTCCTGTGAGAGCTCAGTTGACATTCTCACTATGCACTATGGCTCAGCTTAGGAGGAGAGATAACCTCATCATTCATACGTCTTGAATGTGTTGACTGCACTTATCTAGGAAAACACGTACATCTTCATGTATTGTCGTGCATGATAAAATTCTAAACAATGTTGCTACTGCCATTAGCACCAAGTAAATGCGTTTTGCATGAATGTGCCAAGAATGTGTTTACTTACCGGAACTGAAAAAATTGTTTTACTCTTTGTATCTCGCACTTTGTTCCTAATGGCGTGTGTCTTTTCAGCAATTTGAAAACTGGAGGCCAAATCAGCCAGACAATTACTTTAATTCTGGTGAAGACTGTGTGGTGATGATCTGGCATGAGAATGGCCAGTGGAACGATGTACCCTGCAACTACCACCTACCCTTCACATGCAAACGGGGTCCGGGTAAGGACCGAGGGCTGAACTCCTGCCGGCTCACACTGTCAGCACTACACAAAGACAAGTTCAATGACCTTGTTCTTTGGTCTTTTATTTCCCCTAGTTTTTTGTGGGCCCCCTCCTGAGGTGGAAAACGCAAGAATGTTTGGGAACAGAAAGGAGCGCTACGAGGTGAACTCCACAGTCCGCTATCAATGTAATCCTGGATTCACACAGCGTCACCTGCCTGTGGTGCGCTGCATGGCGGACGGGCAGTGGGAGAGACCGAAAGTGGATTGTATAGGCCGTAAGTGCATGCTTCGCCACCCGCTTTTGCCGGTGCACGAGACTTAGACCAGCAGCAGTCACACATGCTTTCTACCTCACTGCAGCAACAACACAAGTACAACTTAACTGTGTGAAATGCTAGCGTTATTATTTTATTTGAAAAGTATACACAATACTGTGAACAAAGGGTCGGACTCATAAAAAATTGGTTTATTTTTTGTTAGGGGCACTCCAGGCTATGTCGTGATAGAAAATTTATTTTTGAACATAGTGTTTTTTAGCAAATGTCTGGGTGGAAACACTCAATGTATATAACACCTAAATATAAAGCGTCTATGTTTAACCACGCCATAAAAATGATGGGGTCACAAGATTGTGCCTGGGTTCATTTCAGTTGTAGGAATCTAATTCAGAATGTGCTCAAGGCTTTCTCTCTCTTTCCAGCAATCGGCAGCAGCCACAGTCTACAGAAAAGATCCATCAGGAGTCGATCAAAATCAGCCAGCAGCAAATCTTTGGCAAAGCTCCGCTAAATACGAAAAAATGCAAAACTGAGAAATTTTAAAAAGAGAATTATTTTAAAAGAAACTTTATATAAGAATTGTTTTTTCTGTCTAAGCCAAAAACAAGATTGTAACGTAAGAATGCCCACCTTGTATATACAAACACCAAGAGAAGTAAGGCGTAAATCTGTAGTCCAGTTGGCTGATTTGTTGGTTTCTTAGTGTCACTCTGTGCCTTGGTTGAGAGGGATAAAATAAGCAAGGATTTCAATTGGGTTTTGTTGTCCTTCTGCCTGACACACTGAACGACCGTAATGTTATGAACTTGTTTTACTATTTCTGTGATTTTTGTTGTGAGTATTGTACACAAACCAAAGAGCTTGAGGACTGTATGGGACCGTAAAGTGGATCCTGCTGCTTAGTTTCAGGCCCCTTTGGCATCCAGTTTGGGTGAAGCTTTTCACTTACACTTCGTAGTAACATTTGCCAGCTATCCTGGCAGTGAATCCCAGACACCCAGATATAAATATTTCGCGACGAGTTGGCATTCTGCAGCATATTACCACAGCGCTGTGAAATATAGCTAAGCATCTAGAGAAGACTGCATTTTCAGTCCCTGCAGAGAAAAAAGGCAGACAGAAGTTAATCTACTCATCCTGTCAGTCTGAAGGTGTGTTCCCAAGAGGCAAAACCTTGAAAAGGAGCTGGAGAAAGGCATCAAGTAGTTTTAATCCCCTGGAAAAAGTACAATACAAGTTTTTTTTTACAATTTTCCGTACAAAAGACACAGGTTGAGTTTAAAGGTAAACTGCCTTGTGCACTAAATTAAACTAAATAGCAGAACAATTTTGAAAAATAAGTTCCTATTTGGAAGCCTTATGTATCTCTGAGGAGTGGGAGGGGAGGCATTGGGGAAACTTGGTTTAAGTAACCTCAACCATCAAAGAGCTAGCGGACAGGGCTTAATGTCCTACTCACTGCTTGGTATTTCTGGAAAAAGGTAGGTCTGCATAATGTGAATATAGAATTATTTATTGATTTCTCACTGTGCCAGGGTGTGACCTGCACATGGACTGGTGGCCTCCTGCACTCTGCTGAGCCTGGCAAAGCCCACCACCCTGGCACAGCCCAATCCTGTAGTTACAACAGCAGTGCTGAACCTTTGCAAATTTGAACCTTCGGTAATATTTTATGTGCGTTTGGTCAGCATTGTATCCCCCAGTTCCCAGCCCTGAGGGCTGTGCAGTGCACAGCATCTCTTTCAGATTTAATGTGAGTCAGAACCAGCTTACAGCAGCTGCTCTCTGTGTGTCTCTCTCGGCCCTCTCTCGGAGACAGCAGCAGGTCATATCAGCTTCCCATTGCTGACAGGCTGCTTCTGTGTCATCTGTACTGACAGAGTGAATGTTACCAGGTTAACAAAAAAATCTCTTAGTAATCCTTTTGAATCTGTTGTGCCTTCATCTTCAAGGTGGGCGGGGGGGGGGGGGGGGTAGGGGCTCCGAAATGCCCTGCACTCATTTAACTCACTTTGATTCTGTTTATCTTCACATTTGGAAAGTGAGGAGTTAGAATACCATAATAGTCCTGTTGTGTCCTCTCTCTCTGCCCTGTAAATGAACAAAAGTGTTACGTGTACTTTCCCCTATGTATGCTCAGCACGTTCTTTCGACAAAGGGGTGACACAGAGCACTCCTGCGTAAGGTCCCTGGGTACTCTTTTTCCACAAGGTCCTATCATAAATGGGGCTTGCTGGGTATTCTCACACACACCTAGTCTGCAAGCTAACAGTAGGGCCGACACACACCGGGACAGAATTCAGGAGCTGTTGCTATAAGAGAAGTTCTCCTCCTGCCACCTTGTCAGGCCAGTATCACATAGCTGGTATCTGTCAGAGCTCTACAGAAAGCAGATGTGCCCCAGAGATATCCAGAGACAAACTGTTTGTGCTTGAATTACAATTTGCTCAAACATCGCAAATGAAGCCAAATAAAACATTCTGTACTTTATGTCTTTTTTAATTTCACCTTGTTGTGTGCAGTGTGGACACAGAGCTGTGTCTGTATGTAGCTCACATAGTATAACTGTCTCAGTGGCATTTCGAGTGTGTATGTGTGTATGAGTTTGTGAGTGCCTGTCAAGATATAGGAGAGCACATTTTGATTGTTACACCAAAAGCAATGAAAAAAATAAAGTAATACTACATTTGTCGGTAGTATGCAAGATGATATCTAAAGCTACTTGGACATATAATCTAATCTTAGCATAAAGTATTCTTCACATTTCCTGTTTCTATTTGTGTATTCTTTCTCATAGGTACATGTCAAAATATAACAATATTATGTATAGGTATAAGTAGTAAGATTCTCATGCGATACCCAAAATATAGTTGCAGAATACAGGGGTCCTCAAGTGCAAATAATCCATGTACTAAAGGACAAACATATGCAAAAACTTTAAGGTCTCTGTTTCTGCACTGCAACAATATTTTGTGTTAATTTACTGGTTATTGCCAACAGTTAATAGCTGACTTATCACCTACAGTAAAAGCAACCATCAAACATATCTAAGGAATTTCAGTACAAGACAGTTTTTAGTTTTTTTACCTCTTTAAAAGGGCCACATAGTCATTGCTGGTAGTATATTCCCTTGCCACTGTGTAAACTTTCATTAATTTCACATTTCCAAAAGATTCGAGGCAGGGAATAAAAGTGTCTTTTCACCTTAAGCTGTGCTGCAGTTGTGTTTGCAAATCAGGTCTGTGTAAATAGGATATGTCTTGGAGCCATAAGGATAGTAACATTACAGAAATTTTTATTTACTTTACAAGGAGGGCTAATGCAGCTGACTCCCCACTCAGCTGAATGGAACCCTTCTCCAGGACCTCTGCTGGCCTCATACACTGGCCATCTGTGTGTCTGCACCTCTTCGCCTCTCTAACCTAGAGCTCCTCCTTACTATACACCCTTTACAACACATCTACAGTGCCCTCACCTGATGGATCTGTGAAGTGGTCACTTTAGGGCAGCCCTGACATAACCTGCCAGGAAGCAGACGGCATTTCTCTAGAGTGTTACATTATTTACAGCACATACCAGCGCATACTGGCATAAAAACAGTTGTAGTCAAATTTCCATAGATTCTTTTAGCATAGTAATATTTAAAAAAGTAGAATTCTAAATTATTTATTTCAAGATCGGCCTTGCCTCACAGTGCCTGGGCTGAATGGTTGTGGATTTGAATTCAGCTCAGTCTGTGTGGAAGTTTTATGTTCTTGCCATGTCTGCGTGGGTTCACTCCCGCAGTCCAAAGACATGTGTTTCAGGTTAATATTTCACTTGAAATTGCCCATAGCATGAGTTGTTAGTGAGAATTTGTGCGTGTGGCCACCCTGGGATGGATTGGTGTCAGTGATTCTGGGATCACTTACTGGACCACTGTGACCCTGACCAGGATAAACCAGATTAAGGATAATGGATGGACAGATAATTCACTGAAAGTTACTAAAATATGTCACAGTACCACAATCTACAGATAAAGAAACACAAAACGTAATCTTGAAAATGAAGTATACACTGCACAGTATAACAAATGGCACTTTTTTGAACGTAAAGAAAATAAGCCAGCTATGTGACAGATGAGACATTTGGAAAATACCAACTGAAAGGAACGGAGGATATGAGCTATGAAACACTGAGTTTTTGTCCTGAGCAGAAAGAACTGACTGTCTCAAGTATGTATGTGCTTTGATGAAGACAGCACATCTGAATTGCCATACCTCTCCAGAACCCTCAAGAGGTCAAACAAGGCTTGGAAAACCTGGCAGAAGCCCAACCCAAAATAAAAAGAGCCTGTTGTTTCCAAGTGCTCACATACATTTTACATTACATACATTTTGGCCACACACACCTCTACACACCTCATTTGTTACCCCATGTAGCCCCTGGTGCCCCATCCACTAAGTTTTTTAACCTATGTGACTTACTGGTGTGCTAAAAATCAGCACAGAATCAATAAGACCCTTGGATTTGCTGAATGCCACTGTTATTGATGTGAAATCCTGAGCTATCAAAGCATACATACAGTAGCTTATATGAGATAAATTGCACAATTAAAAACATAACTTAGCCATACGTCAGAAAGGCTTTTTTCATTATTAAAAAGATTTTTTTTTTTTTAAAAATCAGGGCTTTACATCGGACCCATTTTCATCTAATCCAAAGCCGACCACATTTGTTCTTGAACAGACTGACACCCGGAGAGGAACCAAAGGCACACTATGTCTTTAGGAAGATCTTATTTCCATAGTAATGGCACCCTACAACTTCAAGTCATATGTCCCAAAGCCCTTTTAGTTGCATCAACTATCAGTCAAGAAATGGGACTTTACATTTTATTACACAAAACAAAAAAGTCACAGTATTTGTTACATATAAAAATTGTACTTATTTTACAAATAATAGAAACAAGTAATTTTAGAAACTTTTAGTATGAATAGTTCTCCTTTCTCTCAGTACAATAAAAGTGGTAGCAGGACATGATTAGTAAGATGTTCAGTACAGTTTCACACACACACACACACACACACACACACACACACACACACACGCAGCTTTTGGAGTGGCAATAATTACAATAATGAAGTACGGTTAATGGTCACAGTATGTGCACAGACAGCGTCTCTAATGGGATGGATTTTAGTAAACAAGGGAGGGGCATTTATGGGGTTCTGAAGCAGTACACACCATGTTTGTGGTTTTTGGTAGGGAAGCCGAAGCTGCGCACTCCAGGCTCTTGGGAGCCACAATTAGGCCGTGGGGTGGCGATAGGGTAGCGCACACTCCCGTCAGCCAGCCAACCTGCTTCACAGTGGTCTAGGCCTGTGAACCTCCAGGCGGCATAGATTTGGCCCACCCTGGCAATCTGCGAGCCATCTTCCTCACAAGCCTGTGTGGCCTCCGTGAAGTTCAGCTTGTGGGGGTGCTGAAGGAAGTACACAGTGCCTGGGGGGGCGGGGTGTAGAGGACACAGACAAAGATTAGTTAAGTAACATGATGAGTAACATTCCGCACACCTAGAACATGGATTGCCAGCCGTGATTTCATGCGCAGCATTCATACGACCTGGTATAGCCTTAACCCTATCCCCAAGGAGGACAGCGCACAGCAGACGCCAGGGTCCATCTCAGCTCTCAACCTCTCACCTCTCAGAGAGGAGGAGAAGCAGAAGGCATCGTAGAGGTGCAGGCGTCGGTGACGGGGGCCATAGGTGCGGACACCTGGGGCCACACCCTGCCCGCCACAAGGCTCACGGGGTGTGGCAATGGGGTACTGCACCGTGCCATCAGCCAGCCATCCTGCGTTGCACCAGTCAAGCCCCTCCTCCCAGGCAGCGAAAATCTGCTCAAAGGTGGCCAGGGCTGAGTCTTGCTCCTCACAAGCCCTCCGTGCTGCCGAGAAGTTCAGGCGGTAGCGTCCCTCGGAAGGCTGATAAGGAAACACCACCCCTAGTGGTGGAGATGGAAAACAATAAGTAGTGAGCAAAGCAGAGATGGCAACAAAGGGACGGAGAGAGCCCAGCCTGCCACCTGCCTGGCCGTACCTCTCAGTTCCAGATCCACAGTGGCACTCTCGTCCTCTAGCCCATCGATGACCTCGCAACGGTAACGCCCAGTGTCGTTGAGACTCAGATCAGTGAATAGCAGGGACACGTCCCCTGGGGAGTTCTGCTGCAGCTTCACCCGCCCTTTGAAGCCAGCAAAGCTACGGTGACGGTGGCCAATGGCCACCAAAACGTCGATCTCATGGCCCCCGCCAGCTGGCAGCCAGGACCACTTCACCCGGGTTCGACGGAGGGAGGTCAGCTGGGGCTCATATTGGTAGTGGCAGGGAAGAGTAACGTTGCTTCCACGCACAGCAAAAATGGGCGCCTCGGTCGTCTCCACGTGAAGTCGAACTCCATTAAAATAAACTGCGGGCCAGCAAAAATGTTACTGGGAATTATTGCTGGGAAAGGAGCACATATCACCAATAAATACATACTGGCAATGCTAAATTTAAACTGGTCTTATTTTTGCTTTGAAGAAGGTCGACAAATGAAAAAAAGCTACTTGGTGAGGTAAAGAGCTTGTGTGCATACTCTCTCCATTGCCATTGCCGTTCAGGACGTCGTGATAGAAGAAGCCATTGGAGTAGCCTGGAGCAGCCTGGCGTAAACAGAGCAGCTGTAGCAACAAGAGCATCGGGGGGCATGCGCTCATGGTCCTGGTACCCGCCACTGTAATTCACTTTTCAAAACTTTAAGCGTCTTCTTCCAGCGGTGAGGTTCTACCTACTACAATTAAAAATGTTATTTGTTTAACTGCCCTTACTGTGACAAACTCTTTTGCAAATTAGTTCATATAAAATATTAATTTAACACGATCAGAACCAATTGCCACCTTGGAGTCCAGTAGGGGTCACTGTTGCACAACATTTTAGGCTGCAAGTAAAAGCATTTTGGAATTGTCAGTACACCATACTGTCTACATTTTCAAATACAGTCATTTCATTGAGCATTGTTCAAACATAATAATTACTACATGTGATGATGGTGAATGTATATGATGACAGTGACAGCAACAAAACTGCTGCATCAGGAGAAAACTAATGGTTTAATAGCAATGTTTGCCAAACGTGTGCCGTTCAAGTAAATATATGATTCTAACACAAAACAGATAATTGACCGATTGAAGGAATATCTGCTGGTTGGAACAAAGAATTGTTTTGTATACAGTACAATGAAATTAAACACTGAACAATGCCACTGCGTAGGGTTCAGTCAAAGGTCATTGATTCAGAACCTGCTTCGCAGTGATAGATGAACAGCTACATTAACACTTCAGATTATTAACTTATTATTAGTCATAGGTGTTCCAATTGTATTAATTCAAGGCAAGTACTTTGGTTAACAGTAGTACAACAGGATTCAAACCAACAAAAAGACAACAGCTTTAACCAGTGCACTACCTGCTGTCCCACACGTGGAAGTGCACTGTACGTGGCAGCACCTTGGTCTGAATTGTCAAAAGGTGCTCATGTGACATATCTCTGTAGCTAGGCGTGCTGCACATCTGGATTAACCTTTATGTTCCGCTCAGCCACCACAAAGGCTGCTGTACAAACAGTCAGCAGCTTCACAACCAAGGACTGTTACCAATGGTTACAATGGTAGGAAATATTAGGCTAACGCGGCACTTCAACCTGCTTTATTACCTATCCATCAGCATCAACAAATCCCCCTCAATATTAAAGTATTTCTGAGTCCTCTGCATCTTCACACCATGGTATATACCTGACATCTTGCTGCCTTTTAAATTTGCGCACTGAGACGTTTGCATGGCTGTATCTATAAAGCATAATGTTTGTTTTGCTGTTTGTTTGTACAGCTCCGTTTTTCAAACCACGCACTTGAAATTTAGCGCACGGGTACTTCTCACCGTGGGTGAGGTTTTTCCCGCAGCGAAGTTTATTAAACTCCCAAAGGTTACATACTATTTTGAAAATGTAAACTTTGGCTCAAACGAGGCTCGGAGAAGCGAGGGTGATGACGTCACACGCAGAGGGTGCGTACAACGCTGGCAGGTTTTCACGTTGAAACGCACAAACGCGGGCACACTTACTAAATTCGGTAAGTTTAAAAGTGACAGTTTGGTGATACACAGGGCATCGCACGCAGTAATGGTGTAAAGGTAATAAAGTTGGACGGTGTACATTCTGTTTTTCCCCCTTTCCACTGGACTGCGAAGCTATAGCGTTCGCCTGTCGACACGACTAACTATACTTATGTATGAAACGCAGGCATTTTCAGGGTAAACAGCTCGGTGATATAGAATATGTTATTACTTTTTACCTTTTCACCGCTACAGCGCCGGGTAGTTCAGCGATTAGAATAAAGTCAAGCCCAACGTTTAAAATATTTGATAGTTGTCGGGAAAAGGTATTAAAACAAATATTGTGCGTGTGAGGGCATTGCATCAATTCCACACTAGCATCATAGGTGTTCTTAGTGTCTTATTCAAAATTACTATTAAAAACAAATCATCAAAATACAACCGACACACCTCCCTCCCATCGCCCTTCCACAACACAGTTTCACTTAATAACAGTCTTTTACAATATCAAAACTTTTAGACTTTTTAAAAAGAATTATTTTCATCAAGTGCGACGCACATGTATTGTTTCATTTGCAGCATATAAAATAATTTCACACATTCTGTGCTGCGTTTATCTCCCGCAATAACCAAATGGTCTTTATCATGTGCGGTAAACTAAACGTGCTCAACCGCGCATCAAATATTTAACACAATTCATATTTCCAACATATGGTGATGCATTTGACCTGTCAGTTGTGATCAGCAGCCATTCACAAAAATGAAGTGACACAAATGGCATGAAACGTCCCTGCCAGTTTCCCTCGGCACCGCGCTGCTGATGTTTGTGTGGAGCGACTCTAAGCTGCTCAGCTACTCACCGTTTCGGCTCCTGCGCTGGTCGCCTCTCTCCTCTACTCCTCCCTGTGCTCACCGTTAACTTTTTGTAGTAAAACCAAATCTCTGCACTGCTTTTAATTGATCTTTTTTGGGGGGAGCCAGGATGGTCGCGTCACGGGGCGAGAACCTCCCTCTCCCTCGGCGAGCGATAACGCCTGTGCGTTAAAGAGACAAAGTGGACCGTCTCATAGTAACGGAGCCGCGGTGACAGAGCGCCTCGGGTGACACACAGACAACACACTCTTGTTAGCAGACTTTATTTAACTGATGCATTTGTACAAGGTACAACAGCAGGAGTGACAGCCTTCATTCCAGCCCTTCACACTGCATTACCTGTAGATTCAGTAGACAAACCCTACATAATCTTGATCATTTTCTAGGAAAATATCTTGTTTAAACTTAAATATACACTACATGGCCGGAAGGAGGTGGACACATGAACACCACACACCTGCGTGCTTGTTAAACACCGAATTTCAAAACCGTGGGCGTTTATACGGAGTCGGTCCCCCCTTTTGCTGCTGTAACAGCCCTCATTGTTCTGGGAAGGTTTTCCACTAGATTTTGGAATACGCTTGTGGAAGTTTGCTCTCATTCAGACGCAAGAGCATCGGTGAGGTCAGGCACCGATGCTAGATGATGGGCCCTGGTTCCAGTTCGTCCCAAATTTGTCTGAAATGGTTCAGGTCTGGGCTCTCTGCAGGCCAGTCAGGTTCCTCCCCACCAGACTCAGTAGACCGTTTCTTTACGGAATTCACTTTTTGTACAGGGGGATTGTCATGGTGAAACAGTAAAGGGTCCTCCTTCCCCCAAATAGTTGTCACAAAGTCAGAAGCACACAGTTCTCTAGACTGTCTCTGTATGCTGTAACATTAACATTTCCCTTCACTGGAGTTTAGGGCCCAGATTCGGAAAACAGCCTCGGATCATCATTCCTCCACCACCAAACTTTACAGCTGGTACTATGCATGCAGGCAAGTAGTGTTGCCTGGCATCCACCAAACCCAGATTCATCTGTCAGACTGGCAGATGGTGAAACGTGATTCATCACTCCAGAGAATGCGTTTCCACTGCTCCAGAGTCCAGTGATGGTGTGCCTTACACCACGCCACCAACAGTTGGCATTGCGCATGGTGATCTTATGCTTGTGTGCAGCTCATCAGCCATAGAAACCCAGTTCATGAAGCTTACAGTGAACAGTGTTTGTTCTGACATTGCTTCCAGGGGCAGTTTGGAACTCTGTAGTGAATCTTGCAACCGAGGATAGAAAATTTTTATCCACAACATGCTCCAGCACTTGGCAGTCCTGTTGTATGAACTTGTGTAGCCAAACGCTTCATGGTTCGGCTGTTGTTGCTTCTAGACTTGGAAATAACAGAAGTGATGTAATGGTTGACAAACTGAGTTGTCGGAAAGGTGGCATCCTATGACAGTAACCCAGTGAAAGCTACTGAGCGCTTCAGTACGTCACATTCTACTTCAGTTGTTTGTCTAAGGAGATTGCATGACTGTATGTTTGATTTTATGTACCTGTTAGTAATGGGTGATTCTCAAAGAGCCAAACACATTAATTATAAGGGGTCCACACACTTTTGCCCACGTAGTCTATCTTATTTGAACATGCCCAAAACAGTTTTTGTGGGCCTCGCGGGATTCAAGAAAATATCAGTATTATGTGTATTTGTTTTCATGAAGTCTCCACAGACAAAGATCAAGTTTGAACGCAGGTTGTAACTGACCTTGTAACTGGCTGGGGGCTTAAATTTAAGAATCGAAAAGGAAAATGAGTAAAATTTGGAAAATAAGAGTTTTACATATTGGCTAAAATTAATGGTTAAATAATTGAAAAATAATATATTGTTCCTTGATGCTTTCTATGGTAGAGCAGTGGACTCAAATCTGGCTGTAGTATCCAACAAGTTCAAGAGGAAAAGTATGGTCCTTTGAGTTTTTATACATGCTGGAGATGACCTCTTACATGAAATAGATAGAAATGGATACTCAACCAGGGGACAATAATAGCACAAAAATTTCATTATTACCTAGAGGCCTTTAAAAATGTTATTTTTCTATACAAAACGGCTGAGTAGAGTATTGTTATTCCTGCAGATATCGGGTGGTTTCCTATCTGAATCACATGTCTCAAATCAGGTTTAAGGACTGTGGTGCAAAGGGAATCCCTTAAACCCACCCAGCGTTGCTCTGAGTCAGTGACCTCACATTCTGATGACTCCTGCTTCCTATTTCAGATGTGCCCATCCCTGCCCACAGGTGTAATTTTAGTAGCGGCATTGTTATTTTATAAAGCACCAGCTATGACAGCTAATAAGCTTGTCACTGTCAGCTGGAGTGAGGAAAAAGCTGCTGGGTGGCCTTTAGTAAGAGCAGGATATGGTATTGGATCCATCCTGTTACTGTCTCCAGTCTAATAGCTATTGGGCAAAATATTATGAAGGAGGCCAAGTAATGGGTCTCCTGTCGCTGGGTTCACCTTGCCAGTTCTACTTTTTCATACACACAGGCATTACAGATGCATTTGAAGTGCCCAGTCCATGCATTCAGAGAGCGCAGATGAAAATGGTTGCCACAGGCTATAAATACCAGGGCAGTGCGAAGAGCACGGAGCTGTAGGAGGGTGTAATTTGTACAATAAACTTTGGTCCAAGAGAACATTTTGTGTTAAGCAAATATTTGGATGCATGAGAAAAGTAACAGAGAAATGCAGTGAGAGCATTACTTAAAGGACAGAAGGATGGTTTCACAATGGAACGGCACTTGTTGTTTACACCAGTCACTGCCCATGCAGCTCTGTGGCAGTTACACTGTTCTTGCCGAGGAATCTTCCTGTGAGTGAGGAATCTTGGATCTGGTCACATAATGACAAGGTTTTAAGCAGAGCTGGAAACCATAGTGTTGTCTAAGAACGTCAAACTGAGGAGACAGATCCATTTCTGGAAGTACTGAGTTTTAAATAGACACCAGCCATTCTACAGACAACTACAAACGTTCTTCTCACAGTGAATTTTATTGTCAATAGTCAGTTTGAAGAACAGGAAAACTGCACAAACTAAGATTAGATTCCTGCAGGACAGGATATCCTTATCTTTGATTCTTGGAGGCTAAGATTCATTTCCTCGAGGTATTAATACAACTGATTGGGTAAAACCAGGTGTCTAACATCAGACACTGGCAGACTAAACACAAAGTTTAAACCTTTTAAGCAGAGTGCTTCCCTTCTAACAAAGCTGTCAGCAGGGCTCTCATGTTAGTGATATACTGTTCACGCATCACACGTTGTGCAGGAAAGCAGACAGGTGGTGGGAAAAGCAAGCAACACTACTTGTGCAAAGAGTGCATAATTACAGGCCAGAAACTATGGGGCAAAAATGTAGTTTTGTTTTTCAGCAAAGAATTCTTCGTGGATGAGGCAGCCATGGTGTCAGAGTTTTCCTGATGGTCTCGCAGCCACTGTGGCCCTCTGCGCTTCCTGCTTGGGATCTGAGGGATCTACTGGAATGTGAAGGGCTGAGTGGAAGCCAGGGGGAACACAGGGCCTGCTGACATGCAACTCTTCCAAACTTTGTCACCCTCTGCAGAAGCTGGTTCAAAGGAAATACAACCAGAGCTCCTCAGTCTCCACAAAGCCATGACACACCTGGGCGACTAGATCAATGAAGATACAGCACTGCTTCTGAACAAAACATGAGCTCCAAACCACAGCTCTGTTTATCCTGTGACCCCGGATGTCAACACACTTACAGGCTGTGACCATGTTATTTCATCTGGTTCACACAGACACCCATCAAAGAGCTGTTAAAAAACTGAGGTAAAGGGAATTCATTCAGGTTCAGATGCTCCAATACTCTACTCATTAGGTCATTTCAATTCAGAGAACTTTAACTTTTTTATATGCAACACCAGGAGAAAGTCCCCAAAAGCAATCATATATATTAATGTCACATCAAGTAAAAGTGTTTGTCTAATTATACATAACAACTATAAAAACAAAAACATTTTTTTTTATTTTTTTGAAGTAATAAAAAACTTTAGACATGTTGAGAACCCTGAAAAATTAGACCTGAAATTTCATAGGGTTGAACAATGCATGCATTTTCGACATCTATCTGATATTAAGCAGACTGTACAAGTCATTTACAGTATTCTACAGAATAATATAGTGTTACACCTTCTGCCATGCACACCTAAAATGTAGTCTATGAAATTATAAAACATGACCTTAAGGTCGCAAGAATATTCAACTAAAGTCTATAGTCCATTACACAGGCCCCTATTCTTTTTCAATATTTCTTTCATATGGAATGGTAGACTAACCTCAAAGTCCTGTTAGAGCCCAAGTATTAAGTAGTACTTTCAATTTTAGAAATGTACCTGTACCTTATCGGTTCTTCAACAGAATGGGGGCAGGGGTTAGAGGAAACGTTAAGTGGTTGTGGGTTTCTCTCCTCAAACCATAGTGGTGCACAGGAGTGCAGATGCTGCTTGTGTGATGGCAAACAATGAGGATGAGCAACAAGCTGCTTGTGCATCTGCATTAGAAACTTGTTGGAACTGGTAGCTCCGACGCAACGTATATGCAGAGAATGTAGGGAGGTGAGTGAGCTGCACTAAAAGTGCCACAGCAATTCTGGAAATGTATAAAGTGTTCTGGAAATGCATCCATCAAGCAACAAATTTATTATAACAGATAGCAATACTTTACGAACTGTTAGGATGAAATGTAATGCTTAATAAACACTGGAAGCACATCATGGATTAATAGAGTCAAGTTTTGTCATGAAAGCACTCTTTTTGTACATTTATATCTCCACCCTCTTTTTTATATTTTCTCTAGTGGTAAATATACTTAAAAACTGTATAACCCTCACTTACTCGACAAATAAGCACTGTGCTGAGTTTATGTTTTCAAAATACCAATCATTTTCAAGTACTGTTTACCACTCTTAAATTTTCATTTCAAGAAATAGAGCAATACGGAGAACATAACTTCAATATCTGAGGAAAAGTAAAGCAAAACTATCCCCATTCAGAGATTCTGTGAACCTGTTCCAGCAGGAAGTTTACTGTAGAAAAGAAAGAAACCACTGTTTGTTGAAATCACAGTGATAAGATTTGCCAGCAGTACTCAGCCTTTCATCTTCACTTCAGGCTAAATAAAAACTTTTTTTAAGGGATATCAAGTGGATTTGTGCAAACTTGAGCGCAACCATCTGGAATCTCTAAACCAGGACTTTGCATTTTTACAAAATTCCATCATATTAGAATCACTTGCTTTTCCCCTCCAGTTTCATAAAAAGTAAAATCTCACGCAGAATATGAACTTGTCTAAATAGCAACAAATAGGAAAAACATTTCAAACAGAACAGAGCTCTAAAAAAAAAAAAAAAAAAAATCACTAAAATATCAAATGTCATAAGAGGCTACAATACAGAATTATTGTCAGAATTAGCTCAAATTCTGAACACCATGAACATTGTATATGGTAACAATTTTCACTGCATGCTTCTAGTTGAACATTGACTTTCTGGATTTACTTTTATGATGGAGGATTTTCAGCGTACATCATTTTGCAGGATGGTGACCCAGGAGTCTTGCCGCCCCCTATAGTTGTACACAAGGCAGTGCAGGCGTGGCAGGTAGGCAGAGCTCAAGGGATGGGTCGGACACAGGGTGGGTCCCTGAGGAGCAGGCAGATCTATTCATCGCAGCCCAGCAGCTCCATGCGCAGTGTGATGCGCTCATGCCATTCCCAGGGTAGAATGCGCACAAATCGAGCATAGAAGGGTGGATCAAACACATTCTTTTTATGCACATTGTTGTCTATGTTGCCTTGGAAAATCTGGAAAACAAACAGTTCGATTAAATGGACCACAATAAGGACGAGTCAAATTGAGCAAAGAAAAAACTATCTGCAACATCACAGGGGCAAAGAATGAAAATATATCCTTTGTGTTCATATGATATGTCATATAAGTTTAAAACATGCTACCTTGTCTTAATCATCGATTATCCCCCCAAGATGGTGCATGTGAACATGAGAATTAACAAATGCTACTAAGGAGCTCGCCATATAACTCAAAACCTACAGCTCAGACCACAGTTTTAATTTGAACCACATCATCCATGAACTTTTACATGTGTCACAGAAGAACATACAGCACTTTGCTCCCATTCAAAGAGAGGAGGGCGAGCCGGCCACCGTACCATGGCAGACAGAAGCACATGAGATAGAAAGGGATTTTTTTGTTTCCTTTCATTTATTTAAAACATTGACTTCTTTCATTTAGTGCTAACTAGTGCAACTAAATGTTGAGTTCTAACCGGTACTCATTCTGAGCCTGTTCCAGCCATACGTCACACTGAAAAAACAGAAACACCTGGATCTTGATGTTTCTTGACCTTTACAGCTACTTCAAGTGTTGGGAAAATAGGGCATAATCAGAAGGAAATATCTATAAAAAGAAATTTAACCGTCATAGTAAATGTTGCTGATGCCAGATTTCCTTATTCAAGGACAAATGGGAGCCCAACAGGATTCCTTATTCTTGAAATTCTTAGGAGAGCTCAGTGGGGGAAGAGGAAGTCTGATGGATCAGGGCCAAAACACCTGGAGCACAGCCAGCGAAGGCTGCCTGCTTCCCAAAGAAATTGATCTAGGAGAACTTCCAGTTCACAAAATAAAATAACATTCGCCTCTTCCTGTGGGGAGTGCAGTGAATCATATAACAATGAGGTGGTGAGAATATTTCTCCTAATAACCTCTGCTCAAAAGCCCTAGATGAACATGTGCTTCATGGTGCAGAATACATACTGACATACTACAGAAGCAGACGTCATGGAGGCAGAGCCCTTGAACACTGTAGTAACCAGTAAAGAATGGAAACCTTACTCTCTATGGGGTGGTTGGAAGGACACATCAACTTCTCACCCTTATTCTTATTTTGAAGTAACTGGAAAAAGTTTCATTAACATTTCCCAACAGAAGCAAACTAAAAACAATGATACTTGTAGGAGAGATTGAGTATGAAAAGCAGCTTTGACACTGACCTTCTCTGACTTGCTATTCTCATCCTTGAACACAGTCCAGGAATGCCCATCATTACTGTACGCCACTTTAAAAGCAGACACAAACTGCACGTTTCCAAAGTCCTTGGCTCCCTGGGTGATGATGCCTGTGACTCGTTTGGGTGTCTGCAGGTCCACCTGTTAAGACCAAGGTTAGTGACAACCCCTTCACACAATGGAATCCGGTCAGTTCCCATTAGGTCACTGAAATGGACGTCAGCAAAGACTCAGACCACTTCAGATATGGGGTGGTTGAAAGGAGTGGTTGGGTAGCAAGTTTACCTGCAGCCACTCGGAGCGGTTGTTGTTAGCTGCAGTCCAGGCATTCGTCTTGCCCTGCTTGTCGAGGCGAGCATAGTGGGGATGCCATGTGAATGCATCTATACCCCACGTACGGAAGGCGCTGGAGGCTGAGAGCTGCTCGTCTGAGATCAAACGGGATTTCATGCCCAGAGGCTCAGAGCAACCTGCCATGTTTAAATACACTGTGAACAAAACAGTGAAGAGAAGATGATAGACACATGGCAAGGCATGGGTGCAAGCCAAACAAACAAGCAAACAACCAAAAAAAATAAACAAAAATAAAAGATGCGAGGCGTGAATAGGCATGCGGTGAGAGCCATGCGGATGAGCCACTGGCATAATTGACGGAGCTGCAAAAAACAGGAGGGAATAGTACACAGCTCTAAAGCGTGTTCACATGTAAGAGCAGGGTCATATGTGAAGAGCTGCTTCCATTGTACATACCGTAAAAAAGTCCAAGGCAGCAATACACACAATTCTCTGTGCTCTGAACGCACTAAATTTGAGCATCCTGCCATATAATGTAAATAAATTTGTGCTACCAGTAAACTGGCCAGAACCACATGCTCATAATTTCTATATATACTGATTCTGAGTTCAATGAACAAAGCTGTTTTTGTCACTGCATACAGAGCACATTAGAATGGTTTAAAGTTTAAAAAAAATGAATGGCAATGACAGTTACTGTTCCAGCTAATTTCTTTCACTGTGAGTTCAGCGCTTTACACAGCAATGAGAAGCACAAAGAATGCGCAAAAGAGTCAACAGCAGTTCCCTTTCTAAGGAAATAATTGGTGAAGAGCTGGAGAGATTAGAGATATCATTGGCAATTGGAACATTTTATTGATCTGTGGAACAAAATTTAGCCGAGCACGTTATGGAAAGGGGGCGTGTAACTTACTTTTGTCTCCTTCGTTGAAGCCCATGAAAATAAATGTGTTCCTGCTCGCAATAACAATAGCCTTAATGCTCCTTTCGCACAATATAGTGGATTCCCTCTAAAAACACTACTAGCCCTTCTCTCAACTCAGAAGTATCACCATTTTCCAAATAAACAATTCATCGACAATTTGCCACAAGGCTTCTTAGCACAAAACCTTCCTCCTGCTGTCAAAGCTCTCAACATCATATTCCAAATTTGCTCCTGGCCATTATTTTTTTTTTCATTTAACAGCCCCTTCACCTTATTACTTTACAAACAGAGAACAATCACATTTAACAACCAAATTCCATTAGGCATATTATTGCTCTTGATTAAAACAAATAAAACCTAAATTGCTGAAAGGTAAAAAGTGCACATGTACATGGTTAAATAAGATTTACAACTGTTTCTCTATTTTATAATTTTATATAAAAATACCCACTGAAAAATAAACACACTGCAGAACATTTCAAAACAAATAATAGTTGTGACCCACAGGTATATGAAAATAGTTTTTTTTATACTATTGTTGATAAATGTATACTAGTAACTCCATCAGTATTCTTCAGCAGCTCAAATAAAACATTACCTGCTTGTGTGTGTGTGTGTGTGTGTGTGTGTGTGTGTCACTCCCTGATAAATAAGTGAGTCTTTACCATTTAGTTCGCAGCCCACCAGCTCCATGCGTAGGGTGCAAGCCTTGCGACAGACAACAGGAATGATGCGAATGTACTGTGCAATGATAGGTGGATCAAACATATTGGTCTTGGTACTGTCGTTGTCTACATTTCCAACAAAAACCTGGCAAAAAGTGAAAGCAAAAAAAAGGTTAGAATTTTCTCCCCTATTTTGCCATATATACTGTGTTCTGTGAAGGTAATCCATAAGTGAAGAATTCCTTCAGTGGGAACTGTCTAGTGGGATTACATTGTCTCACCTGGTCTTTCTTCTGGCCCTCTAGTCTGTACATAGTGTACATCTGACCGTCAAAGCTGTAAGCCACCTTGAAGGATTTGATGAACTCTGCAATTCCCATGCGACTGGCCCCCTGGGTGATGATTCCTGTCAAACGCATCTTTCTCTGCATGTTGACCTGCACAAACAAGTGGATGGACTTCTAAACACAGCCCATATTCTCAGGGCAACAATGTCACAATAATTCTTCAAATTAATAAGCATTACTATTTTTCACACTTAGCCTCAATACCGTCCATGATAAATTGTGTGTGGTGTAATTGTGGACATTACCAAGTGTGTATTTTCTTTTTCAGCCTGCCCACCTCTATCCACGGGTTCTTATCGTGTGTGGCCGAGGTCCAGGCATTGACAATGCCTTGGTTGTTGAGGCGGGCGAGCTCGGGCCCCCAGCGCTGCAAGCCCAGGACACCATAGTGTACGGAGGAGGCTGTGATCTGAGACTCAGCAATGCCACCGCCTTCCATACCCAGGAGTGAGATGCAGCCTGAGACAGAGACAGGAACACTGCATACTGAACCCACCATTTCTGACTGACCCACATTCCCTTACTATCCAGTGAAGGCAGACTTAACTATCAAACAGAAAATATTTTCTTAGTTTTTCTCAAATATACAAACTTGATATTTGGCTACATCAGTTCGGGACAAAATCATTATATCTCTAAAGTAACTAATAGTTGCAGTCCATTAGGATTTTTGACTGGAGCTTCCATTATACGAACAAATCGTTCTCCACAATAGCAACTCCATTACTGCACTGGGATTCAAGTTTATTTCAGCAAGGAAAAAAACCACCACAGAATCATTATCCGCTTGACACTCACTGACTATGCACACAGACTAACAAACCTGCAGTGACAAGATTACCAAGGTTACAGTTACCTTCACACCAAAGGAAGAGCTAATACTTACGAAGCTGACAGTGCTTCCCCACATAGGGCGAGGGACACTTGCAGGTGTAATCTCCATCCAGATCCCGACAAGTCCCTCCATTCTTGCAAGGCTGGCCAACACAGTCATTCACGTCTGCAAAGAGACATAGCTGATCAAAGACTCTTACAAGGGGCTCTAAGATACTGAGAACAGTATTTACATACTAAATAACCAGAATCTGCATTTCACATTGCATAGAATAATGCTGAATTTTAAATATTGCCTAGTCTCATCTATTCAAAGGAACATAACATACTTTCATGTCCACTAGAAAAAAATAGTATTCTTTATTTAGCTAAGGATTTTTTTCAAAGGTCTGCAGAGTCAATTCTATAAGTGGTACCTAAAGTAAAAGTTTTGATCAACCTTCAGCTATCATGATAAAACTAAAAAGAGACGATCAGAATTTTCACCCTGGTCACGAGTCTTAGATCTGCTCTTCAGTTTGACATTCAACATCCATCGATCAAATAGTCCTGAGTACAAGGTCTAAATAAAAAGTGACCAGTCTTTGGAGCCTAACATGACCACATCTGCATGTCTGCATGCCACCCCCATCCCCATGCTCCTTCCCCCCCATAGTCAGGTAAGATGGGCCCAAGTGAGGGCAGAGAAAAAGATCAGCCAGTGTGAACCTAGGGACTCAGTCAGTGTGAGAGCCACTGTCACACAGCTGGGCAACTCAGAGTAAAAACAAATGGGCAAAAATGGGCAGAATTACTATGCTACCCTTTGAATCACGGTGCGGCAGAGCCAATCCAGCCAGTCCTGTGAAAACCAATGAGTACTTACAACAAACATTGCTTACTAGAAACAGTACGATCTTCAAAAACTATTTATTAATAGATGAAAATATAAGTAATGTAAACACTTGGAAATAAAGCACAAAGGAAGTGGAAAAAGGCTGTAATCAGAAAGACTGTAACTGTGTATTAGGTAAATGAGAATTAGCTATAGCTCTAATATATGCAACACAGGGCTGTGTGGTGGGCTGAGATTTTGTAAATGTGTGGGCTGAGTTTGTGTAAACATGCGTGTTTAGCATGTAGGTGTCTACCAGAGTCTGTAGCAGTACAACAGAGGATAGGGGGCTACAGGTTGCCTGGCAACATCAGATACTTAGATTCCTCAGTACTTTTTTATCGTGACCTGATTCCCACCTGAGGAAGAAGGCATACAGGTGAAAACCACAACCCTGTCCACAAACCAGTCCAGAGACTATTTTAGGAAATATCTCTCAGTAAGCAGTATGCAGTCCACAAAACCAAAACATGTGGCAAATGAGGTAATTTTTAAAGTCATTTTTTTGTATAAGCAAGCAATATAGATCACATTTTCTTTTTTCCAAAACCAAAATGCATCATCTACATTTTTATTTAAAAACAAAAAAGTTTTATTACAATAAGCTTTTATCTTCTTACTTTAAAAGAAAAGTAATGCAGTACAGTACTTCATAAAAATACACACACCCTCCTTTTAAACTACCTTCCGAAAGCAGTTCTTTCCTAACCTCTCCAGTAGGTGGCAGAATTGTGTTCAAGATACGTGGAGTTCTTCCCCCTTTTCCCCATTGTATTTTCTAATGTAAAAGTTTAAAAAACCGTAACAGGAACACAGAAAAAAATACATCACATACTGATAAAGCAAATGCCTGGTTAATTTTTTTTTAAAAAATTGAGATACTGTTTAGTCCGGTATTAGTACACTGTGTAACATCAAAACAAGCACCGAAAAAAGAAACAACAAAAGACGCAGAACTCTGCCACGCAAAATCCTTTTAATGCCATGAAGTGTGCCAGCTAATTCACTTCTTTAATGGCAACGCACTGAACCAAAAAATGACTGCGTAGTCTGTTTACTGTTTAAAATCAACTTGGGGTATTACGCTTTTAAGAAGGGAGAAGATAACCCTAATTCATGACAGCCTAACTGAGGATTTTCTCCAAGGAGACACACATGTAGAGACATACACAAACAGTAATCTACAGACAGACACTGCTTCAACGTCAGCACCTTCTTTTTGCTGCCACTCCCTTTCCCATTAAGAGGATTGGCCCATGACTAAAACCACCACATCCTCTGCCTCTCCAGCCACACTCACATAAACACCACATTAGAGGAGCTATTTAATCTTCTTAACCAAGGTCAACAGTTGTTGAAGGAGAGGACCCATGGCACTGAACTCCTCCCCCTCTCCTTGAGGTATGGTGGGGAGTGTAAGGACAGCCCAACTGAGGAAACAGGATGCCACAATTGAGACTCAAGTAACCATATCCCTGCAGAACAGGGACAAACAGATAACAAGAGATTACCCAACTGCTGCTGAGCAGAAATATTGCCTAGCTGTCAGTACTGAGCCATTAGATTAAACCTGGCATTACTACACCAACCTGGTCTGCCCTCTGATTTCAGTGGAATAAACGTGGACACTGTGACATCTGCACAAGACACACATGAGCTCAACACAGGCAGAGTAGAGTGCTCAGTAACCCTTCCTTGGGTTTCTAAGGACTGTACAAGTTCAGTATAAACGCCACCATTTTAACTCAAAAGAAACAGCAATGTGCTGCATAAAGTCAGAATACATACTTGCTGGTATCGCCATCAATGGCAAGATGAGTTAAACATTTACACACAATCTAGCATCAACTAGGAACGTGGACTTAATAGTATTGGATATTTTTCTTTTTTATTATAGCTAAAAGATGCTCCATGCCCCAAATTAGAGCTGTGTGGGAACAACGGCCTTGTGAATGTATTGAAAGCAGCAAGGCACAATGTCTTGAAGATGTGCCAATGGCACCATGCTACATTCAGAAAGGCTTTCCTGGTGAAGGCATCGCAATGCTCTGGCCATCCTCGAGGTCCAGGCTTCCGGATACAATCCATACAGGCGTTCGGCTTCACAGGGTGACACATAGATGCCCCATTGTGCTGGACCAGGGGACCGATCCTCCTGCGCAAGCACACCACCATTATTCAGCATTGTTCCAGTGCCTTGTCAAGACCCACAAAAATATGCATCTTCGTCAACAATTACCGCTTTGTTATCTGATCAGAAAGAACCCTGAAGAAAGTATGCATTGAATGACTGAATGATTATCTGTTGTACACTGCAGTGCCCTCAGCTGACTCAGTGTCCTGCAGTAGCAGCGATGCCTGTACAGGCGCATCGATATTGAACAGAAACAGAGACCTCGCCCTGCCAGAAGTGAGTCACAGTATTCCTGCCCACTGTCACTGACTCATGCAAATAAAAAGCTGGAGGCCCAGGTTTCTGCTAGGCAAAAGACTATGCGCCATGCGCCTCCACTGTGGCCCACCCAAGGCTGCGTCATATGGAATATCTCACACAACCATCTTGGCTCAGTACACACATAACTTAGAACCATGCCGGCACTGGGACAGTGACTAAAAATTAAAGAATGGCACAGACTGACCATCACCGTGTCAACATTAGTCATAAAACACAACAGAAGACAGAAATTATATATGACAGGGAAAACTGTGTTTATTGCTTCCAGCTAACCTCAGAGAGTCTACAACAATTTAATGCACAAAAAGGACCTTTCTAATTCTTGCCTGGATTATGTATAACACCCTTCAAACCACTTTGATATGAAGTAGGTCAAAAAACAAATGAATTTAAATGTGAGGAACAAAAAATGGAGAATGCTGAAGTTCTCCTTGGCAGGGCAGTGATGGGTGGGCAGGAAATGCCTAGTGTGTCACTGCTTGTGTGAGGACCAGTGAGCCTAGCAGCAGATTACAGGCTGTAGCTGCTATGGTTCTGGAGAGCTAGAAGTGTTCATTTAAGCAAAGAGCAGAGATTTCAGTCATTTCACCTGGCCACTCCAAATCCCCACTGTACCTGGGCTGCCTTCTCAAACAGAAGATGAAATCAACCATAAACTGAATCACTTGGCTGGCACCTTTGTCTGAGGTGGCTTTCAAATTAGGTGAACTACACTGTATGATTCACAACTACCCATGTATACAGCTGACTCATTTTTACTAAATCATTTCAGGAGCACAAGGAACTACAATGAATTAAAAAGGTTCTCCTTGCTTAAAGACACTACAAGCAGGAGTACAGATTCAAACCCAAGTCCTTAAATTGCAGTGTGAGGAACCCTTATGCTACACTGCCCTGTAACTACATAAATCAAGATAACAGAGCATTTTTTTAAAAAGTGATAATTAACATCCATAATACACAACCCTTTATGCCCACTGCATATAATTTTTTTAACCATATTTTCAGAGCAGTTTCATTCAGCATCAGAGGACAAAACAATGTATTGCACTCATCCCATCTGACAACATTTTTATCTTTTTTTGGAACATGAGCTAGGAGCATAAATTCTGCTGACTGCTGGATTCTGAAACAAAGATTGTTACACAAAACAACAGCAGTGCAAAGAAGAACAAAGAGCACTGCAGTCCAGCCTGAACCAAACTGCACAGCACATCTCATATCAAGATACTACCCTGGAATGAACGCAGAAATTTTACAAAATCAAATAAGACTATAGCAAACTTGTATTAGGATTTTATAGTGTTCGGAGCAGCAGATATGACTATTTTGGGAAAGGATTGGTGCTAGTAGCTCATTACATCATGATACTGTGATGCAGGAGTGCCCAAAGCCACTTTAGGAATTCTATATTAGGCTAGTGCATCTTACTGTTCTGGCAATGAATCCCTTCAAATCCTGGTAGGCACTTGCAGACATACTCGTTGAAGACATCCCCTCTTCGGGAGTGGCTGATGACTTCACATGTACCATCATTTTTGCAGGGGTTTGGGTTGCAGGGCCCTGAAAAGAAATCAAATTGGTCAGCATCACTATCCGTCTATGTAAAGTTATAGCCACTAGCACATGGCAGTGAGCTAAAGTGTGTGAAATACCAATAGACTAAGCAACCAGTTACTAGCATTCTCTATGAGGATTAACATCAGGCACTATGCATCATTACCCCTCTCTGTAGCATTGCAGGTGTCCCCTGTGAAACCCTCTGCACAGATACAGATGAAGGGTTCTTCTCCCACCCCAGTTACACAGGTGCCTCCATTGTGGCAGTAGTTAACCTCGCAGTAATCCCCTAAGAAGAGGGAAAGGTAAGTATTAGTGTGGTAAAAATGTATAATTACTGTAATAGAACCAAAACACAGGATGACGTTTTCCTTTGAAGACAACTCCTCAGTAGCTGCCCTATGCCAGTTGTTCTAAGCCATGAAGATAAGCTGCTTCTATGGACAATTATCACTGATGCAAAATGCAGCTGGGATGAAGAGGTAGAAACAGACAAACACTTGGGGAAACTGACAGGGAGAAAAGCTCTTTGATCTGCAGAAATAGTCAACATTTTCTAAATACACTTTGCTATTCTTGCAATTTTTGAGGTGCTGGATACGGATTTTTTTAAATAAAGAAGACAGTTTTATTTGGAAACCTGCTGCCTCATGCGATTAATCCTATCCACTTGGTTGCCCTACTCTCCTGATCAACATGAGACACTACACCAAATTATCTGTGGTCACTACAGTATGAATTTTTGACATAGCCAACACATCAGAGCATAAATGTTTGAGGACAGTTCAAAAGTTTTTATCAATTCTCACTCCTGCAAGTGCACAGTGGACACCCCGCTGACTGGCTGCATTACATCCTGCTACAGCATTTACTAAATTCAAGATTACAAAAGGAGTACAGAAGGTGGTGAGGTCAGCTCTGAATATTATTGAAACAAAGTTCCCTATGTTGTCTTCCTTGTAACTTAAAACTCAAGTGTAGTCCTATTCCCATTTAATTTGCTCGTAGTTTTTATGAATTATTTTTATTGAAAAAGTAGATGTGTTCAGCTTGTTTATGCATTATGTATACTGTACATAGCAATAAATGATTTTGAATTCATTATCAAAAAAAATCTGAAAGTTTGATAGTTTTGACACTTTCAGACTACTGACACTAATTAAAAAAACTTTAAAGGGTTTTGTTTACTGGACAATACCTATAAGGTATATATTTACGGGTTGGTCAAAAATATTTCAAAAAGGTCAGCAAGACAGGTACACATAACCTTATTTCTCCATCGATTGCCTTTTAAAGAGGTAATCTTTTCCTTTATACTTTATGAACTATAATCAAAAGAATGGGGGTGCAGCAAGTAGCACTGTGGCCACACCGAACATGGACTGTTTTGGTGTGTATGCAAGTCAAGAGCAGTTTATCTGGAATTTGCACGTTCTCTGTATCTGCATGTGGGTTTCATGTATTTCATGTTAAATGGCCTATTTTGTGTGTGTGTGTGGACACCTTTTGATGGATTGGTGTCCCATTCAGGGTATATTCTCCCAGTGTAGTGTCTAGGGATTCTGGGACAGTCTTTAGCAGCTATGACCCTGACCAGAACAAGTGTTTAAGTATAATAGATAGATGAATGGATAATCAAACACCAATAAATTCCTAAATATTTTTCGTTTTCTTTTAATTACTAATAGAGCAAATCAACCTAAATCAAGTGGAATTTAAGAGTATTGTCGGGGAAAAAACATTTCAAATTCAGTTCATTCTAAATGGTTATTTGTGCATGAATTATAAAGCACTAAGCTTCAAAGCCTGCATTTATGTTTATGCCACTCAGATATGTCTGTAACCAGCCTTAATATGTGGAACAAACATTGGAGTGGGAGGTGTAAAGAAAACAATAAAGAAAAGATTTGCAAGGAAATATGTAATTGCTTCTAGATAAGCGTAACACAGGACCTAAGCTTACTGCAGATGCAGGATCATAATTTATATTATAAATTATTTCTTATTTTTTGATGAATATCATATTTCATAAACACAAATGACTGCAATTTGCAAATGCTCAACCATGAGAAGTGAGTACAATAATAACATTAGACACATTCTAATCACAAACTTACACGGTATAAGTCCTACTCCTGCTTTACTGCCCTTCAGACAGAATTATATCACAAATATTCATAGTACAGACATGTGCGCACAGGGGGCAGCCAAAATTTCTCCATCGTGTTCCCCTGGTGGAGTCAATTATATACCTTAAATCAAGTACATTTTATCATGCAAAATACAAAATATTTTCCTGTTCAACCTTTAGAAGAACAGAAAACTTAATAAACCATAATCAAAGTCTAAGGCAGGGCTAACATAACCTAAAAGGAATACACTTACCTATGGTTTTTCCAGGTCAAAGCAGTCATGAAAGAACAAAACAGGAGATATTAAATGTACTGTAGGCCATATAACTAAAGCTACAGGTAAAACACCCAAGAAGACTACTTTTCTCCAAAGTGAAAGACTGCGGAAAAAAACCTAGCATCTAACACCTGGCCACACGCTGTTGATAGGTCAGTTATCTCTGTAAGAAGGGACAGTTGGTTCTGGGAAAGAAAAGTTGGTGCCAGGTGGTAGGCCTGGGAAGGAAAAGCAGACCCTAGAAAAGGACAGCAGCCATAAGTCAGACAGCCAGAGGCTAGAGAGGGTTCTTAGAAAGTAGGGATCAGTTAAATTCCACAACAACAATGCCTAAATTGTTTGGGCGTGGGTCTGAATCTGGCTCCATCAGTCTGTGTGGAGTTTGCATGTTCTCTCTGTGTCTATGTTGGTTTTCTCCCACAGTCCAAAGGCATGCAGTTTGTGTAACATGCATTAACAGGTCACTTTAAAATGCGCACAGCATGTGACTATGTGTGTGGCAAACCCTGTGTCCCCACCAGGGTCTGGTATCAGAGCCCAAACAATTCCAGGATAGGCTCCAGACTGCAGCAACCCTGTCCAGGATAAAGCAGTTAATGATAATGAACGGACATTAATAGCATAGTAATATAGATATTTTGTTTTAACTTATATTTATAAGTGTTCAGATGCCCTGAACCCCATTTATGGACCCCTGCCTTAAAAGCAACACGTAAAACCACCCCGTTTCTTATTTCAAACATTGGAACAGGACTGCCAGAAAAAAATCCTTTACATGTACATGTAAAAACAGTGCGTTGCAAATAGGTTTATGTAAAAATAGCATGCCTTCCAGCTGGAGATTAAAGCAATGACAAACCACAAATCAGAAGCACCTCCGTTTTTCAGAGTGATACTTACTGAAATGGACACCCGTTACTGAAACCGTCCAATAGTATGCATGGGGACCAGATGAGATGCGGATCTATTTAAGCAACAAACAAGCCTGGAAAACTCCACAGCTTTAGGCAAGAATTCAGTAATCTGCACAACTCCTCTGCACCAAAGCTATTTTGAAACTAAAAATATACTGGAAAATTGTTTTAGCGTAAGTGTTACGGAAAATAATTTCATTTAAATACCAGATTAAATTCATCAGGAAGTTACATTTAGCTTTCAGCAAAATTAAGTATGAGAGAAAGCTATAATTAAAGATAAATCTATAATAAACAGGTAGCATTTCAGGATTGTAGTCAAGAAAATTTCATTTCTCTTTGCTGACTTGATAACAGCAACCATTACGTCTCAGTATTCTGACACCAAGGTAAACATAATCGAGGTGAGAACTCTAGAATATTACAGCTTTAAAAAACACAAGTGGTAAATAAAGTCAAACCTCAAACTGCTAAAACACAGGAAATTTCATTTAGAAAGGAATATTTGTATTTTTGGACTACAGAAAATATTCTAGATCATGAAAAGGGTCTCTGAAGTTTTTAAGCTTAGACTGGATGCAGTTGGAAGTTACTGCGATCACAATTTGCCTTGGAAAAGGAAAAAAGCCGACAGCAAAGTGTGTGTTCAGCGTGGAAAACGACTCACGATTCGTGAGAGCGTCAGCTGTGAGTAGAGATGTGCATGTGGCCATAAATAGCTGTAACCTATATAAGTGGGTTGTTAATTTTAAGAACTGTAACATCATTGTACGTATTTGTTCAGTGTTGGGTACCATTGTCCCCAGACCTTGTACCAGAGATGTCTTAGTGGAGATGTGTTAAACTCAAAGCCAAACTATCTTAATATCTTAGACATGGTCTGCAACAGTCAAAATCACACACAGTGATGGAGTATAATCTGTGAAAACCCCAGAAACACAAAGCTTTACTGAAGGCTGGGAAATCCACATTTTATTTTGGCAGGAACAACTAAACTACACTTTCTGTGTCTCTGACAGTGTTCAACTCATGTTTTGTTTGATCTATTCTTCTGTCTGAAAAACCGCTCAAGGAGACAGACTAACTTTTCCAGAGCTGTGGCTGGACTGAACAGACTCCCTGCAACCAGCTCTGTCCCTCTGTCTGCCTGTTTTTGTCTGACTGACTGCCTGTCTGACAGTCCAGTTCTGTCCAAATGAAGTGTTCGGGAAGCAGGTGGTCCTGCTCATTGTGCTCTTTGTGAGTGCGGGGATAACGATGGGAAAAGGCGCAAACACACACACACACACACACACACACACACACACACACACACACACACACCAACCAAATCATTTATTCCGAGCTCAGCGGAACATTCAAGTTCCCCGGTAAACAAACCCTGGAGTTGACAACTTATCTGGAAAGAATAAACAACGATTGTTGTTATTAGTCACAAACCATAGGACTTAATGCACTTACGGTAAAAACATACTTTGTCGTGACTTAAAACATTTTCCCACCGAAATACTACAATACGACTGTAATTAGACGTTGACGATCACATTTATAATTGCGAAAATTAATTCATTAATATGACAAAACAAAACAAACAAAACAAAACGTCAAAACAAAGACGTATGAAATCTCACAACAAACTGCAGATGAGACAGTGATTCGAGTTTTTGACTTTCTGTACTGCGGACAACACCGCCAAACGAGAAAAAAGCAAGAAACAAAATCATTCAAACCTCAGAGATGTGTTATTTTGTATATCTGCAGCGAGTACAACAAACATAACTCCATACAGCAGTTAAGCGGCTTGTAAAGAACTTACCGGACACTGCGCAAGCAGCGCGGAGCAGTAAACACAGCGCGAGGAGTGCATCGAGAACTGAGCGGCTCATGCTGCTGCTGCTGCTTCTTCTTCTTCTTCTTCTTCTTCTTCTTCTTCCGTGTAACACACTCACACACACCGTTCCTTGTTTTCACCGGGACCTCCGCCGCTGGGACTGGAGCGCAGAGGACTCACCGTTACTTCAATGCGGCTGCAGCGATGAACAGGACTGCGCGAGCGCCCGCCCGCCCTTATCCGCATCCAATAGCATTTCAGAAGGGTGCCGCGCGGCGGCGCGCGAGGGGCGGATGGAATGGCCGCCGGGGATGGAAAAAGGAGGAGGTCTCATAAAACGCTTTCCTTCAAAAACTCCTGTCTTGTTGATATGTTTAAAGCCAAAAGGCAAATATACATATTTTAAACAAATGTCCTTTTGGAACTTTTCGTTTCAAGACCGTCGCAAACATTCCAGCCCAACTTATAGGAAACTTTTGGTTGCAGTTATTGCTGCTAAAGGTGGCGCAACTAGTCATTAAGTTGACTTAGTTTTTCACATGCGTGATATAGACAACTTTATTCCTTAAATAATTTTTAAATTATTAGTTAATTTATGTTATGTGTGTGCTCGGGTTCCCTTTGTCTAAAGAACTGAAACCATTGCGACAAATATGCACTAAAAGGAGAACTCGGGAAGGGGCCAGATACCGTTTGAAAGCGTTATAGTATTGGCAGATTTCAAATGATATTATGTTATGAATTTAGGGAAAATGTGGACAAGTGTTCAGATAATTTTCTGAGGTTCAGTGGCAGTGTTGTATTGAGCTGCAACTTTTTCTTTCATCTCTGGGCAGCAGTGATTTTAAAGAATGATGCTTCAAAAGATAGAAAAATCAAAATCCTGATATCTGGTCTAGCTGTGCTCCAGACTGGCATTGAAATGTTTCCAAAGAAACATAACATTTTGTGACAAAAGAGTTTTAAAAATAGAGCAGAGTTTAGATTTTTCATGCTTGTTTCTTGACAATAAATGTGGAATGTATAATTTTCTCTTTAGGGCTCCTTATAAATACATAGTCTTTCAGTAGTCGATTAAAAAGTTATTGGAGCAGAGATATTATATGTGGCTTGAATCCAGTTCGGTCTGCGTGGAGCTGATATGTTGTCTCTGTGTCTACATGGGTTTCATCTGGCTGCTGTGGTTTGCTCCTACAGTCCAAAGATATATCTTTCAGGTTAACTGGCAAAATATCTAAATAGCTTGTAGTGTGTGCGCATGCCTATGCAGCTATCATGTAATGCACTGGCATCATTTCCAACCAGTGATTCCAAGATTTCTCTGGGTCCCTGAGCAGGATAAAGTGAATAAGGATAATGGATGTACAGATGTATAATTTCATGAATTGTCCAGATATTTTCCATTGTCCACTTACAGGGAGAGATCAAAATATTGGCAACAACACAGGAAAAGGGACTTAAGCTGAAGTAAGAAAGTCACAGTTGCCAACATAGCTATGGAAGCTAAGTCATAGTTCTGAATATACATTTCCAGTATGTGTTACATAGACACATTCTTTTTCACACTTTCTGTGATGTTATGCTTTCTATTTAAGTATACTGTGCATCATGGCCCAGGGTGAACTGTATTTTGTTCTCTCGTACTAATGTGTAAGTGTGGAATCACAGTAAAGTGAACCGTGAACATAAAAGACTTCAATCCCCAATCTATTCAGGGCTCAAATATGTGAGATAAAAATGAACACAAAACTACAAAATTAAAGCAAGGGAGCAATGTTCAAGATCAAGACAATACTGTATGTCAAACAAGGAAAGTCTGCACCACAAAAGAGGAAATTACTATATGAAGGCTAGTGACAGGGACAAAGATCACTGGGCTTTTTTGCGATGTTCTGTAGTGTGGCACAGATTACCTGCATCAGAGAGGTGAAGACATGAAGACTGGACCCCATCCCCACTGCTACACAATGTTCAGAATTTGTAAGATCTGCTTTTTATTGCTTGATTCACACAGTTGGTGTTTCCAAAATTTTATCCACCTATTATGTACAGTACGGTATATCGTGGTGTGTGTAAATATATAAGGAATGTCGCCCCCGCGTGGACGTAAACAAGGAAAACCTCGGTTCAACAACGTCCATTGCGCAATACTCATAAAAGCGCGTACCAACAAAAACACGGGTGATGCTGCACATAGAACATGACTAAGTGTTACATTAAATATATTAATTCGTTCATTACTTGACTACACTGCTTTTTAAATAAATAATGTAATGTAATGTAATGTAAGCCTAATAGTGTTCTGAAGTGAACTGACAGAAAAAAATATAGCTTTGGAAATAATTTCCTGAAGAAAAACATAACCGTTGCTAATAAATACAAGATATAACCGATTATCTCGACGTATCCCGATAGCACTGCACGCAAACACCTCGTGTTCGGGCGCTGTTGAACGAATGGAGGCGTGGCCTAGCAAAACCATGGCTGACGTTTTGCTCATGCGCGCTGCATAAAATGTTGGTTTATATGTAAATAAGCAACTGGTGAACACGGAAGTGAGGTGACTCTTCGCTTCGTTTACAGGCGCATGTGTCCGGCATCGTTGTGCTGGAAACGGCGCTTGACATCAAAGCAATGCTGAATAGTTAGACAAATAAATAACAGAAACATTGCATGGAAAAGCACAAGCTGGAGAAGGTGCGTTGAGTTCAGCGTGAGGGAAGGTAGGTTTTTTTGGTGTTTAAAGGCTAGTGTTATACGGTGGGGTGCAGTCTTAGGCTGTATGTTTATATATGGACATTACTGAGGACAGATATGAGTTCGACCACATCCGTCATGACAGCTTACATTATTGCACTTGGATTTTTAAAAACTAAAACAACAATATCGACGTGCATTTCAGTCAGTATTCTAGTCATGTAGTTGTTCTATCCACGGTACTGCCAGGTATGGGGTATGAGTGTGTAATGCGAGGTGCTACCTAGTTTGTTTTTCGCCGCTTTATCCGTACAGAAAAGCAGAAGTCACACTGTTCGGGTCAAAAATATGTCGCATGTTTGTTACGGTCAATATACTGGTATACTCAATAAGGCGGGCCTCTTGCTCTGACAGTTGTGGGGGTTTTTGCGACAGCACCGTTCGCTTCCGAGCCGGAGTGAGCGAACAGAGCCGGGCCTCCTATTTATCTAAGATTAAGATTCGGTTTGTTTAGCAGCACGGTGTTTTACTGTAGTAATATAGCGTGGTCGGGGACCGTGTGTGGCACTGCAGTAGGTCCTACAGACAAGCGGTGGATATGCAGTGAGGGTCCAACAGGCGGTTTCCTTACGGGACTCCGAGTTTGCGGTGCTCCGTAGCGCACAGCCCAACCTGCCGGAAACCCGTTCGCGCTGCGATCCACTAATATTTATTATTAATAAACGGTCGGCCAGGTGCGGTTCTGGGTTCGGATTCCACCAAGCATTCAGTGGTGACCCCATACTGGATGTTCTGGGGTGTTCGGTAATTTTTTATTTATTTTTTTTAAATATTATTTATTGTGTTTAATCCACTTGAACGTCATCATTGTTGTTGGCAATTTAAAAAATAATCTGCTTTCATAAAATTGTATATTAAAGGGCTTTATGGCTAAAGTAAAGCATGTTTCTGACGCAGGTGGTTTGGATGTTCATATTTTTACATATTATTTAGCTGAGTGGCTGCACCTAGGACCATTTTGTGGAAGTGCAGCCACTCAGTTGAAGGTCAGATGGCATCTCCTTATCGGGGCTAGATTTACCCTATTCTGTGTGGCAGATTTAGGGCTTATGATCTCTGTGCAAGTTCATCTGGTCCTGACACTAGTGTCATCAAGTAATACTGTATATCATAAGTCAGGACCTTGGGAATGTATAAAGTGCTGCTTTATAATATAACATGAGAACAAAATATATGTTAAAACTGTCATTGGTGCTATGAAGTAGATATGTAGCTGATATAATATATATTGCTGTATAATTGAGTAGAATTTATTGTGTAACAGTCTAAGTCACCTTGAACAAAGGCATTAGATAAAGGTTAATCATAAATAACCAATGCAGTTTATTTTACATGTAATTCGTGTTACTTATAGGATAGCATTGCACTTTTTAATCCTTTCTGGGAAGTTTGCAATTTTTTAATGTATTTTTTAACAGTGTTGTCACAGAAGGTCTGTTTAACTAAGTTTCTGTAGTTGGGGTTGGATATCCTATGAATGATGCGATTCCAATCTTTGGAAATCTAGACAGATCACGCAGGTTTAGATTACTTGGTTGATGGTTAGCTCCTTCAGGAATGTTCTCTGTTAATGTTAGCTTACAGGCGCAGTTTTTAGTTTGTAGTAACGCCAACAAATGTTTAGTTTGGTTATTTTTCCACTAATATGGAATAAAGTATAGCAGCATAAGGGTATTGACTAATGTGAGTGCATACGAGGCGTCAAAAGATTTGACATACACTGAAACATCAGACCATTTTCATACATCATTTTCATATAACCAGTCATATATTATAGTAATGACATAATGCAGTATACAGTATAAAATTTGAAATTATTGCATTGCACAGAGTACTAAGGTTATATTTTCCATTTATGTCTTAGTTATATAGTTCAGGCAGTTTTTTTTACAAATCCCCTCATGTAATAAACTAACCAACTTACAGCATGTACATGAGATAAAAAACTGATGTTGAAAGCAGTTTTTTTGGGGGTATAATTGACTGTCGCTCTGTTTTATGGCATTTTGTTCAGGAGAACCCTCGGTTAGTCATTGTGTGATATGTGGGGAGTTGTGTTCGGAGCAGGAATTTAATGATTGGATGCCCTTCCTGACGTCAACCCCCGCCATTTCCCCGGTCCGCACACCAGCACTAGAAACTCACACCCTATGGGCAATTTATAGTGACCGATGAAGCTGAAATGCATGTTTTTTGACTGCGGGAGGATACCCACACAGATATTGGGAGAGCATGCAAACTCCACATAGATGGAGCTGACTTTCAAATCCACACTCCAACAGCCCCAGCGCTATGAGGCAACAGCAATACCCACTGCACCACCATGCTGCCCATTTTGGATATAATTGCCTCGTGTTTCGTTTTCCTTTCTATTCTCTGTACGTTTTCAGTCTGTCTAGTTTTCAGGATGGCATACTGGGGCTGACAGAGAGATTAGGCCATGGTGAAATCAGGGCAGTAGGAGTCCGGTGGTTGTAAAACCCATTAGTGAACAACATTCATTTTCTCCTTCTCATGCCGTAACCCAGCTGCATCACTGCTGAGCATGTTCAAGTAACCTGGCCCATTTCTTTGCAGCCATTGAAATGCAGGAAAATGGACAATGCTGTGTGATCCTTTCTATCATTTGAGATGCTAAAGAAATATTTTGCATTTGTATAATTTCTTCACATGCTTTTTAAATTTATCAGCATTAACCAGTTTCAGAGTAGTTTCATTGGACAAAATTGTCTTTATAAACCTTTTCAAACTCTGCTTCATTTACAGTGTGAGAATAATAGACCTTTTTTGCTGAGTGTTAATATTTATAGTATTTACTATTTATATGATCATAGTATTGATTCACATAAGCTTATACTTTATACTCATTTTTAACCATTGTATTGTAACCAGACATAATGATAAAAGTTGTCTCTTGCACTTCTATATGCGTAGTCATAATTTTTGACCCATTGGTTTTGTTAGTGGTTTTTAGCAAAAGCTGGTGTCTTCAGGTCATCCAACATGATCATGTAAACTGCTGGAAGCAAGAAGTATGCTCCTTGAGAAAAAATTCATGATAACTCCAGAACCACTGAACGCAGAACAGAACAGTTTTCTTCTCTGATAATTAAAACATTCATTATTCTTTCAAAAGTCACTGCAACAGGTTTTTCAGTCCATGTTTGGCATAGTGCAGATTATCTGAAATGCTTAAAATAAAAATTGAGATAATAGAAATGAGCTTATCATTGCACCCCACTTTGTTAGTTGTATTATTTCAGGCTGTGATCTCATATTTCAGTAGCTTAATAGGGAGCACTGCTACTTGTTTACACGGAATTCCACATAGGGCATCTGAGGATTGAATTGATTTGAATTGGTTTTCCATCTGTCTCCTCAATTGTAAAGCCAGTTCCAGGTTTATCAAAATCAGTCAGATAGTTGTTCTAGAGAATGCTGCACTTCATCTACCTGCAGGATATTGTGTTGCTTTCTGGGTGCTTTGAGGAATATTTATCTTCTTTTTTTTTTTTTTTTTTCTTCCCCCCAGCTTTGACCGGTTCACTGTGACTGCATTTTTGCACACCTCAAAAAATCGGATAAACCATTAGGCATATATTTTTGTATGTCCAGAGAAGCAAATAAGGTGAGAGAAGTTTTGTTTATCAGCTATTTTGGATTTTTTAAATATTTTATTAGGATAAAAGATGTATTTTAAGGTTAATTCTAAGGCAATTCCTTCCAATATGATTTTGGATCATAACTTCTGTGTGGCTTCCTGTATTTCTTTAGCTTAATGGTTGTTGGTGTGCAGTTCTAACTTGTCTGTTCGTTCCTCAGATAAACCATGGCAACTCACGAAGGAGACGTCCAGGCCATTGCCCCTGAGATGCCAGCCATGTTTGATGGGATGAAGCTAGCCGCTGTGGCCACCATCCTCTATATCATAGTTCGCTGTCTGAACCTTAAGAGCCCCACAGCTGCACCAGACCTCACTTACCAGGGCACGCCCCTGAACCGTTTCCTGCTCAAGTCCTGCTCCCCCCTGACCAAAGAGTAAGTCTTTCTCAGACAACCAGTTTGGTTTCTTCCTTTGATCACCACTTAGAGGAAGGAACTGCTCAAACATTAGCCAAACTGGAAACAACTCATGCTACTTACTGCAATGTAAAAGTGTACTATGTTACACTTCTCAGCTTCAGTTTATTCTCCTGGCTGACAGTTAAGTCTTTTTGTGTCAAGGTAGGTCAGTGGAGTACTGTAAGTTCTGGTAAGGCAACAGAAGAATATCATGTTAGCCCGATATAAGCATAAATGAGAAAACTGTGCTGAACTCAGGCGCTAGTATCCTCACAGCGTTTCACCAGTCCATGGGCATAGGAGTCTTTTCCTTGAGCAGCGATGTTTCTCTCAACAGCTGCCTCTCATTATGTAAGGAACTAAAAAGAATCCAGAGTTTATTCCTGCCTTAAATGGCCCTTTCAGCGTAGACTCAAAATATGTTTATATAATGTCTGACTTTTGCCCATGAGTCACACACTCTCCAGTTTTCCGGGTGGGACTAGTCACTGACCTCTGAATTTTAAAGATCTGGTTCCAAATATTTGTGCTGAAGAGATGAAAAGTTTTTTAACCAGGTATGTATTTATTCCCATTTAAACTTGCAACCTGGATGAATCTTTGATACATTAAGTTAACATTTTTATTTTAATTAAAAAAAAATTCACTTTTACATTTGACTTCAACTACACACTACTTTTTTTTTTTTTTATGCAAACCAGCTATCGCCCACACCCGTACAAAGTGACACAGTACTGTTGTGTAACATCCTTCTTTCTAGAACAGTGGCTGCTCTGCATTTGTGGCTATTAGATTAATTTTTCAGTGATGACAGAGTTCTTTATTCTTGATACTGAAGTTTGTGCTGGAGCTGTACTATCAGCTGAACACGCATGTGAGCCCTTTCTCCTACAGAGATAAATAGTTGAATCTATTTGAGGGAGTACCTTCCCTCTGAGAGAATGATTTGTAAGTGAAAGGTCAGCGCTTCGTGGCTTCAAACTTACATTGCAACATGGCCTGGGACTGCAAAGTTATCATGTGGCAGGCATTTAACTCTGTACTTTACACTTTTTAAAGTGTGTTATTAGTTTTTTCTTAAATATACCTGATTTACCATAGTAATAACTTACTCTTTGATTTGTTGACCAGTTTAACAAATTCTTAGGATTATTGATTTCTTCATCTTCATTAAAGATTTTCAAACCCTGCTGGGACATAATTTGTTTCATTCTGTTTTCCTGGCCATTGAGAGCATAATGTAACGCACTAATATGTTTCCAGAAATGGCAGATCGTTGCCCAACCCCTTTCAAAAGCATAGCTTTAACAAGAAACCTTATCCATAATTCATGTCACTATTTGAAGTGGAAAATGGATGGGTGACCATGTGTTTCATTTGATGTACAGCTCACTTTTGAAAAGCACAAAAACAGTGTTTGACTTGGTTTAATGCCATGGTGTATTCCTGCCCAGTGATACAATTTAGCGACTGATGTACAAGTTTGCATAACCAGTAATGTCACTATGTACTTTGCTCACGGCCAGTATTTGCTGAGGTTGTTGTACCGTGCTTCCTGCGTGTCCTCTGTTGGCTCGCACTGCCTTTGGCTATCTCTGCCAACTGACACAAACCCCTATTTGTGTTTATTTTATAACTTTCATTTTTATGACAGGCCTAAGCTTGCTCATGTTATTGAAGGTTTCCTTTGATTGCAGAAGCTTCCAGACCATAGAAAATCCGTTGTAGTACCCCGTGTTGAAATATATTATCTAACAGTGCCACACAGCAACATAAAATGTTTTGGCTTTTTCTGATGAGTACAGTATTGTTAACAAACCAGCATGACTTTATGGCAACTGTAGGAGTTTCACATGATCCTGTTCCACTGTCATTTTCTTTGCTGCATTACATATCAAACATGCAAAATATTGCAGACCTTGCTTCTTCTCTGTAGTTCAGTGCAGGAATGTAATCCATAGTCAGTGTACTCACTTCATTCTGCCATAATGGATGTCTTACCACATTGAAAAAGAGGCTGCAGTGCTGACTGGGGTTTCTTTGTGTGTTTTGTTACAGGTACATTCCACCCCTTCTCTGGGGTAAAAGTGGGCACCTGCAAACAGCTCTGTATGGAAAAATGGGCAGGGTCAATTCACCCCATCCCCACGGCCATCGTAAATACTTACCCATGCACGATGGAGCCACAGCAACCTTTGACTTGTTTGAGCCGCTGGCTGACCATCCGACAGGCGGTAAGAACATATCAGAAATTAGAAATCTATATTATGTTATATGATACCACTGGTACATTGCAATTAGGCCCGTGTATGTATGTATCTGCTGTAGTATGTACTTTCTACTGTATCTACTAGCTGGGTCAGAAAGTGGAAAGGTATATAATAATAACACATTACGTATCACTAAATTGTATTACCCTAAAAGTGGCTGTATTCAGGACAGAAGTAATCACAAAAAAAAAGTGTCGCCAAACTTTATTACTGTTTCATTAGTAAAGTGTCCACTGCTGTGTGTGTGTGTGTGTGTGTGTGTGTGTGTGTGTGTGTGTGTGTGTGCGTGTGTGCGTGTCTGCGCGTATAATTTGTAATTCCCTGTTGCCAGTTTGAGTCCTTCCTCCTGTATATCCCCTGTCCTTCCTCCATCATATCCCCTGTGTGTATCTAGGTGAAGTGGCCCATTTTCCTTCATCTTGACAAATCAGCTGCTAACTGCCTGGAGGCACATGTCACTAATGCGTGTGTGTGTATTTGTGTGTTGTTAACTGCACAAAAACCTCACTTAGGGTGAGATATACCTGAGTGTCAAAAGTCATGTGTTTGGCTTGAAAAATAAAGTCGTGCATAAAAGCAGGTGACAGACGGTGATTGAGCTTCATAGACATAGAGATTGCCAGAGTTTGCTTATCCTTGTATATGTGAATATTTATTTATTTATTTTCAATATTGTGGGAGTATAATTTGTTCTTTGTTTTTTCTATGTTTATTTAAAGAAAACTGCAGTGTTCCCCAGAGAAATTGTTTTTGATGCTTTGTTGAACAGTCATTGTGCTGTGTGCAAACAAAACCTGCTCATATTCCCTTTCCTCTGTTACGCAAGAGGGCACACACTTGCAATGCTGACAGGAAGGAAGGGACACCTTTGTTGAAAGTATGTCTTCAGCCTGTATTTACAAACTTTTAGCTCTCTGCAAACTTAGAAGTCATCTTCTGGACAGTTTACGCTGAGGTGGGGTGTTTTCAAACAGGCATCAATGTCCTGAGAATGTAATCATGTCAGGATTTCTGTGTAATGATTTACAGAGACCACTGTGCTGATTATTTGGTTAAGTGCAAATTCTCCGCAGCACAGTTAGTCACTGTAGTTTGTTTCTTACTCAGATGATGTTACCATGGTAATATGCCCAGGCATCGGTAACCACAGTGAGAAGCATTACATCCGGACCTTTGTGGATTACTCGCAGAAGGAGGGCTATAGATGTGCGGTGCTCAATCACCTGGGAGCCCTGCCCAACATAGAGCTTACCTCTCCTCGCATGTTCACCTACGGTGAGGCCTCCTGGGATCTGATCTACATACAATGAACATAAATGCTGTTCTCTTAATGGGGTTTAGAAACATGGTAAACAAACAGCTTCTTTTATATTTACATTTGGTAATAAAACTGATATTTTTTTGTAGAAACGTATCCTTTTGAAATGGCCTCAAAGGTCCTCAAGCTTCAGTTTTATTTTTGCTGTTTTAGTGGTTTTTGCCACTCGGGGTACAGAAAATGCAGATTTGGTGGCCAGGGGCATCTAACCCAAGCAGATCAAGGTAGAAGTCTGACCTTCACCCTGTGACCGTACAGGCTGCACCTGGGAATTTGCCGCCATGGTGGGTTACATCAAAAGGACCTTCCCCCAGACACAGCTCATCGTGGTGGGTTTCAGCCTGGGTGGTAACATCGTGTGCAAGTTCCTGGGCGAGAACCGTGCCAACCAGGAAGGGGTGCTGTGTTGTGTGAGCGTGTGCCAGGGCTACAGCGCACTCAGGTGGGAGAATACTTGGACACGCCTCTTTTACATCACTTTTCATTCATTTCATGTCTATGCCTCACTTTAGCTGCATTTTTTTTATTGGTGGCCTGAAAAAAAAGCACAGCTTTGGATGTTTTTCTGCACATAGTTCTTGAATCTGAACTCTCCTCTTTGCAGTCACCTGCAGAGTCCTCCATTGTCCATCTACATTACTGGGGCTTGGAATGTTGTTGCTAATCCTCACACGGTGTATCAGTGGGAATTTGCACACAGCTCCGCTCTATGTCTCTTTGTCTGTTCTTCCTGTGTTGGTTAAGCTCTAGGGCTATAAGTCTAGCATTGAAGGCCACATGTACAGCCTGTTGGGGAATGGGGCCCCTCACCTACCCATGCCACACTTCATGTTGTAGTCAGATTCAGGAAACAGTGGGTCATCTCTAACCTGGGGCACCATGGTGGTACTTTGGAGGAGGTGATGCTGTGGTGTGGCTTGTTTTAAACTGTTTCCATTCACCACTAAGACACTAAACAAATGAACACCCCCCCTGCAGTCAGTACAGTGGGAAGGTAGTATTGTGATTAGAGCCATACTTGCAATAGAAGAACCTTAGCTCAAATCCCACCTTCTGCTGTACTACTCTTAAGTTACTTACTCTGAATTACTCCAATTAAAAAATGCCCAGTTATATGAATGAGTAAAATAACTGTAGCTTAGTATATAAATCTGTTATGGACAAGCTAGGTGATAAAATTTTCCATAAGTCAGTCAAAACAGTGAACACAAGCTGTTTTTCAAATAATAACCTTTTAAGGGTAGTATTGTGAAGAATGGTGATGCCTGGTAGTAGTTTTTATATTTCTGAATGCAATCGCATATGTAATAAATTAAGGACTTGGTTACAGCTCTGCTGTAAACTCTTTACACCTGCAGTGACATTACCACTAATAAGCATGGTCAGGATCCAGACACAAACACTCCCACTTTTTCCTGTCTAAGGCTGAGAAGTCTATTTTAGGCACACAGTGACAGAAGATTCTGGAGCCATGCTGCCATGTTTGTCTGAGAACTTAACTAAGCAGTCATGACCTGTCTGCTTTCGGCAGAACAGTGAAGGGTGTGAACAGATAAGGCTGTCAGTGTCAGAGGGACAGACAGGCTTGACATTTTCTGCTGCTTGTTTCTGCCCCTCATGTTTATGTAGGGCAACACAAGGCAGTCTGGTGGTGTTGTTTACACCATCTGTTATCTCTTATTCTGGACCAACAACACTTTCTATCTATGATAAAAAACATATTAGTGGTGTGTCCCCCCCCCCCCTTTTTCCTCCTTATCTTGCTCTAATTTTCACTTTTGCATAATAATAATTTGCTAGTTTAACATTAAGATGAAGAATGATGTATTGATTTTTATAGCTTGTGATTACATTTATTAATGTTGATCTCGCAAAACATTACCTGATTTAGGATTTAACCTTTTCCTGATTTCAGAAAAGAATGTCACGGTTTGTACTGGTGTATGTGCTATAAATATTGGTGATGACCATGCAAAACACCATAGTGACTTTATAAGTTGGGTTACTTGTTTAGTCCGAAAGCTGAAGAAATTAGGCCATGTGAGTTATGACTGAGCTCTGACTGTTACCCACTGGCCTTGGCTTTTTTTCTTTTATTTGCTTATTATGTGAAGATGCCTTATTATAAAAAGGCAATTGGCTATGTGTTTGTGTGTTATTCTGGACTCTCCTCCCTCTCACTGGTCTCCTGTTCATCTGTACGCTCAGGGCCCAGGAGACATTCCTGCAATGGGACCAGTGCCGGCGCTTCTACAACTTCCTCATGGCCGACAACATGAAGAAGATCATTCTATCACACAGGTATCTGTCCAGAACCCAGACTGTTAACTCTGTCCCTTGTGAACAGATAGTCAAAAAACACTCCAAAAATAGCCACAATCAATGACATAAAATCTCAAATACAACTAACCTAGTAATTCCTGCGGGAATTCTTTCTGAGAAGTGAAATGGAATCAAAGAGTTGAAAAATTTTGGTTTAAAAAACTTGTTGTGGTTGTTTTGGATGCCTAAGCTGTTGAGGTTACCATTCGCATAGCTAACAATTTTTCACGTGTGTGGCCCAGAAGAGTGACTGCTCTTAATGCTGGTCCCAACAGGAAGATCCTGTTCAGCGGGAGCTCAGGCAAGGTGACGGATGACAACATGAGCCGACTGTTCACTGCCACCTCACTCACGCAGATTGATGACATCATCATGAGGTGTTGCCCCTTTTCTCTCTTAAATAACACCCAACGAGTAGCTTGAGCTGCACTTGTGATTCTTTCTGACAAAACCCCTCTAATCTGTAATGCAGTCTTTCATGGTTTTGTGTGATTCATTTTCGATTTCTCCTGATCAGAAAATTCCATGGCTACAGTTCCCTGAAAGAATATTATGAAAAGGAGAGTTGTGTCCACTACATTCATAATGTAAGTCACGCATGTCCTTTTCTTCCTTTTTTTTAAACATTTGCCAAAATATCTTGCTTATAAACCTACAAGTAATAAATTTGCAGTTAGCCTTTACAATTTTTTTCCGCCAGAGGAATGACTTTTAAACCACAGTAATATAAAACAAATAAAACTATAAAATAAAACTGAATCATCTTTGTAGTTGTTTACATTGATAAATGTAAACTTGTAATATATTAATTTACTTTTTCTAGAAATTGACATACAGTTATAGTAAACTTCTTTTTACCTGATACCATTGTCCAGGGTTACAATGCCAGATCCTAAGCTGCATAAATGAATTTTATGAGGCTGCCAACCCTAAATATTTATACTTGCACAGTATTGTTGAGTAGAAACAAAAAAGTTAAACATGCAATGGTATTTTCAGTTCATAAAGGAGAGCTCCTTTAAAGTATAAAAGCCAGTTTGTTTGATGTCCCTCTGGCACCCTCCTCAGGTGGATGTCCCACTGCTGCTGGTGAACTCTGCTGATGACCCCCTGGTGCACGAGTCCCTTCTGACCATCCCCCGCACACTTGCTGGTATGATATTCTGTTTTTCTGTGGGGTTCATCAGTGGTAGTCGTGGTATAATCTAATTTAGGTATAAAAGCCACCCTGGACATCAGTTTGTATTGACAGCAATAAGATCAGGCTTCAGACGAAACTTTAGATTATGTCAGTTTTCTCCTTTTTATTCAACGTTTTTCTCCCTTGAGAAGACTATATGATCACTGTATTTATTGCCTGATCCATCTAAAATGTCTTGCACAAAAAAAGCAGTGCTATATAACAATAAGTTTTTCAAATTAAATTTTGGCTTTACTTTGGAGACAATGCTCAGTGACTGATATGAAAATTTTGTGTCAGATTTTCAAACATAGAGTTCATTGTACTGACTACAGAAATGCAGTTTTTTTTTCTCTTATCTTTTGTTGCCTGTTCACTAGGGAACTATAAAGGCAAGAGAGGTATGAGCATACACTGTGCAGTAGTCCTTCAGCCACATTCTCCTCGGCTGTATTTCTCTGAAACACAAATGTGCCACGTTCCGGTACACATGGTCATAATTCCCACTGTTCCCACTGGAATCCTCACTGGTCCCCCAATGAGTAGGTTTTGCTGTCCATGTCTCTTTGTTCACTCTTAGCTTTTGTAACAGCTAACGGAAGATTAAAATTGCAGGAGCAGCAGTTTTCATTGCACATTGTTTTTCCTTCTAGAGGAGGAAAGAAATACCCAACACTTTGTCTCAGTAACTTCTGTGTTTTTGGTATACCCCCTCTCCCTAATACGGTCTGTCTCTTTGTCTCTTCCCCTTTTCTCATCTGACAAAAAGGTTCTGTTATTCAGGTAATCCATCATTAATTTAGTCTTCTTGCAGGGCTGTGCGATAACTAAAAACTGGCAGTATTTATAGTACTTCTTTGCATTAGTGGTTTAGACAAAGGCAACATTGATCCTAGTGTCTTGCCAAAATCTTACCATGGCGATGGTTACAGGTGCAGTAGAGAAGAGGATGGTATCTTATCCATTAGCTTTACAGCTTGGAGATCTAGTGCTCTCTGTCCCTGAGCCTAAATCCTCACCTAAGGCTAGCTCTGTGCAAGTCCCAAGAAGCCCTGCAGCACCCACACCTTGCTGTTCTGCTGGTACTCAAATAATTTGGTACACCCCAGTCCACCTTTCAGACAGCAGAACAGCAGCTGGGGCAACTGGTACTTGCCTATAGTGACATCAAGCCCCCTTTGTGCTTCCTGTGGTGTCAGGCACTACATTATGTCCCCCCCCCCCCCCCCCCCCCCCCCCCCCCCCCCCCCCCCCCCCCCCCCCCCCCCCCCCCCCCCCCCCCCCCCCCCCCCNCCCCCCCCCCCCCCCCAGCAAGTCTCTAAGGTTTACCTACTGTTCGTCTTCCATTTCTTCGGTCAAGGCTGTTGGTCTCACTGGGCACCAGCTGTCCTCCACATCGGTCTGAAATTCAATTTATATCTAAAACTGATTACAAATCCCCTTGTATGACTTTCCTACTAACCTAGTTTATTGGGGATAGTATTTGCATATTGAAATCAATCCTTTTGGACAGTCCTAGCTGATGCAGGCAGCAACCCCCCCCCCCACCCTCCAATGCCAGTCGTGTGTCCATTGCACGAGCAAAACAACAAAATTAATTTTTTTTTGGATCAGGAGGTATACGTGGAAACTCGATCAAGGGCCCCAGCTATATAGTAATAGAAGGGGGAAATGAGGATTGTGTGGCCTTTAACATCAGGAACTTGTGGTGGTCCTGTACATTCTGCAGTGCCTGGTCTGTGATCAGACAGTAACCTACTTGTTGTTCCACTTGCTTTCTTAGAAGAACAGACTGCGCTGTGGTTTGGCTTGGTGTGGGAGATTTTGTACCATCAAGTATTGATATTAAAGTTTAGAGGCTGTCCCAAGTGGAATCTCATTTTAAACAGGGTGGAACTGTATTATCCTCCTTCAGTTCAGCCTATGTTGAAATAAAGTATCCTTGCCTTACAAACACATTTTGGAACAGAAGTCTAATGGTAACTTAATTTTTTTTGTGAATCCGGTCACTTTTACTCCAGTTTTACCAATAATTCATCAAAAAAGTATGTGTGTAATGTTCATCGGCATTTGGCTACCTCCACGTTGCTTTATTATCTATCAGTAAAAGTGTAATAAATAGGATACACAAAACTATAGCAGAACACAAGCAACAAAGTAGTAATAGTGTAATATTGGAATGAGTGAATACTACACCCACACAAGCCCAAGAGTTTTCAGAGAAACAGTGCATGCACAGATGAGCAAAAAGCAGTACAGACACCTCAACTGTATCAGTCCATTACTGAAAAAGTCTCTGGAGACTGCAGTGAATGCATTGGGGTACTTTGTTTAAAAGCTGAAAATTATAGTGAGGATGATGTCATGTACTGTTTCCAAATTGGCAAGTAAAGTAATTTGTGAAAATCCACCCAGCATACAGTAGGGATGCACTGGACACTTAAGTGCCCAGCCAGTAGATAGGCACCCCAACTGCGATATGTCTGCAGTTACACAACCCGTTGTTCATAAGCACAGCACTCTCCTTCCTGCAGCACTGCTGGATAGCTCCGTCTGCTCTCATTCTGAAGCTTGTTCACGGTCACTCCTCTACAGCCCTGCTGTCCCTGTTTAACAACAAACTATCGCCAGTCAAGCACAGGCAGCTTCCTCAGGGCCAGCTGCTCTACACACGAACCATCTGCCATCACAGCCGCAGCCCTCAGTAGGGTAAAGTGCCATGTGCAGCAAAAACTGAACTAAAATCTTGGAGGAAAAAACAGAAGTTTGCTGTCTTGGAAGGGTTAGTAGTTATGTGAATGCTGAGCTTGACATCTTTCACGCAAGCATTTTTTTTGCCTATCAAGGGAAAAATAAAAGGTTCAGCACGTTAGTAGTGGTTGTGGGGACTTTTTTGTGCACTGAAGGAGATGCATCGATTGGTGATAAAACGTATGCATGAAAAATGTCAGTTTGGTGTTCTCCCAACAATCGCACAAATGAGCTCCAAAACCATTCCACATTTACTGTGAACAGAACAAAACCGTATCAAACAATAGGCTTGCTACTGTAGCGGGGTGCGTGGTACAGAAAGACACTAAAGGGACACAAAACAAATTGTAGAGAGACATGAGGGATGCATAGCTTCTTTATATTCCCTCAGTAGGGTCTCTAAAAGTCTTATATACAGCTGTAATAAATAAAAGAAAACACTTTCCAGCTTTGTACTATATTAAAACTACTTTTAAATGACTTATAATAAAAATGCATCATCTACAAACAATTGATGACTGTTTCATTCCCTAAACATGTGCAATACTTGTCTTATTGTTTATCTCTGACATTCATGAACACCAGTTGCAAGCTGTAGATACTGGATGCAAATTGAATTAAGTTCCTATTTCTTACTCAGTGTGGCTGCGTTTTACTGCTAGTTGACAGCTGAGTGTGGAAGTGGAATCTGTCGTGACTTTGCAACAAATGTTTTCAAATAGAAAAGTTAAGAAAACGCAGTATATAAATAAACTGAAAAATGTTTGTGCTTTGAAAAAGTTGCTACTTGGATCCTTTCTATTTTGGTTTTAGTTTCTTGTCAAAATGTGCTGATGCGAATCCTTGCCGTCTGTGTCCCTACTCCACTCCAGAGAAGAAGCCGAATGTGATCTTCGCCCTCACGCTGCACGGGGGGCACCTGGGCTTCTTCGAGGGAGCTGTTCTGTTCCCCCAGCCCCTCACCTGGATGGACAAGGTCATTGTGAGCTACACCAATGCCATCTGCCAATGGGAGAAGCAGAAGGCGTCATGCCAAGGTGGGCACACCAGCGAAGCAGAGCATTTGGAAGACAAACCTTAATGTCTAACATCAGATCCCACCCATCCGCCTTCCTCTCCTCACACTCCCGACCCCACCGCAAATCACTGCTCCTCCTCACAGCTCACATGCAAGAAACACAGCAGTTAAAATGAGGAAATCTGTTATATGGAACAATATATATTAAGGTAAAACATACTCAAACGGAAGTAATTATGGTATTCATCTGTGCAGTTGCAGACATATTTGTTGTATGTAGCAGAGCAGGAACCACAGTGCATGGCAAAAATGGACTCCCTCAGGCTTTCTTCTTTTAAATGCCAAGCTTTGGGTTGACCAGGTTTGTGTACAGCTGTCCTGTCAGGGCTGTAGGTTTGTGGACTTTCTGTCCAGCGTGTGTTTCAAATGGATTTGGGCAGCAGTCGCAGATCACAAATCAGTGTGCCGCTTTTTCTCAGCGGTCAGTTTCCTTGTGGAGTGAAGCAGTGATGAGGTAGACGGTGAGATTAGTGGGCAAATCCTCTTTGATCTACAAGCAGTGCTGTTTTGTTTTTAACTTGGGCCCAAACTTAAAATCTGCACTTTACACATGGCAGTAAATGAATTTTAGATTTTTTTCTAAATTGATTTATTAGCGTTAAAAAAAAAATGAGGCCGATTATACTATTAATCATAGTAATTCCTTAATTTCACCAGGCATTCATTTGTCCACCCAAAAATTCAGCATTGAATACTACTACATAAGACTGTTTAACGCTTCTGTCAGCAACTTGCATCACCAACAAGATACCGTACACGAAGGTTGTCCTCGTCGAACGTGTGGTTCCTCTGAATTCTGACTTTCTTATATTGTTATTGTGTGACAAGTTGCTGCCCCACATCAAGGCCCATTTTGGCTCTGTAATCCTGGTGTTTATCAGCTGCACTGTGGTGCCGGGAGTATTATTATTATTTTTTTTTTTTTTGTTATTACTAGCTTTGAATTATTGTGGTGGTTAGAATATGCTTTTTTTTAAAGAGATTCACCCAGCTCTTTTGTTTACTTTATTGATTTATATATTCCTAATCTTATTATTTTGTATACCTAGATCCCTGGTAAAGTATACAACAACAGGGTTTTTCCTAGAAACTGGCACAATTTTTGTTCAGTTTCTTGTCTACATTGCTGTCTTAACCCTTAAGTCATAACTGCAAGTGTAAGTAATGGATTTTTTCCATGAAAGTGGTTGCAGTTAAGGGTGCTCATTTTGTGTCCCTTGTCACTAGCTCACATTGTTTTCAAACTGGCACTATTTTGAAGGAACCTAGAACTGCACATCTTCCTGTGTTATGATCTGTGTCAGAACTGTTTCAGGGAGGACCAAGTCCAGGAGGTCAGTGAACCAACTGATTTAAATTAATGTAGTTATTGAACCCATTTAACTCTGTTTCTGCCCTGGTGTTCTTTAAGAACAGCTGGCAGACCTACAGGACTTGGCCCTCCAGGACTGTCTGTTGAATAGCCTGTGATCGTGACAACCAAACAAAAAAGCAAAACCAAATGTATCCTCGTGTCTTTTTTTTAGTGCACTTATGTTTTTTGGAACAAGATTACACATTTTCTCTACAATTTATTGGACATATTGTTCAATAATGAGTCCCAAAAGATGATGGGGAGGAGGGTGTGTGTTAGTGATGAATTAATGGAGACTAATAGTAACTAAGTAGTAAGGAAATGCTTGCTGCTGGTATTTCTCAAAGGCCACTGGTACAGTCAGCATTTCCTGAGTCCTGTGAGCCCTAACACTGGTGGGTTGTGTGTTTTCTGTGAAATGAAATGCTATGCATCTTCTATTTCATGCTCTTGCTTTTTTTGAGCCAGTGAGCAACATCTCATTTTATTTATGTTATCTATATTGTTTTTTTCTCTCTCTACACTGTAATTTAATGGAATGTACTGCTTTCCTATGTGAAAAGGGATTTTGACAATCTATAATGTAAAACCAAAAACAATGATTTTCACTTTAAATTTGCAAGCAAATAGTTTTATGTGTATACCAATATATTTAAATGAATTGACATATTGTAACTACATGCCAGGAACCATGCAGCTCTGGTTTGTTTTTCAAACTTGATCAAAAATTTCAGCCTGTCTTGACAAACAGCTGGATGGACCTGAATGTCAACAGTGTTTCCATTAACAGCACAATGCTCACTTTACATTGAAAATTTTGAATGTTCACATAATTTCTAAAACATTTCAAAATGAAAAATACCATGGGGAAAAATATCTGTCTGTGGTAATGTTGGTCTCTCCTGTTTTATTTTAAATAGTGTGACCACTGTGCTGTGCGTGCATGGGTGTGTGTGTGTGTGTGAGAGAGAGAGAGAGACAAACTTCCTCCCTATTGTCAAAACTATGTAATGCTGGTTGTACCACTGCTGAGATTGCCAGCCCACGTTTCCTAAACAAAGCAATAGTGCCCCTTGTTTCCCCCCAGAAAGCACCAGCTGTACAGGGGCAGAGTGATAGAGGCTGCAGCTGTTACCCAGTGACTGTGAGCCACATATTCTAAATGCCTGTTTTTTAGTTGTTTTTTTTTTTGTTCCACCTTACACCCAAGTGTCACTGAGGCATTTTGAAAGGACTCCACTTGCAGAATCCTTCTGATCTCTTCAAAACAGTTCATTATTTACAATGAAGTGTTTTCCTTCTAAAAAGAAATCGAATCTTTGTTTTTTCTAATTTTTCTCACTTCTATTGGGGTTGTTTAGCTGCAGTTGTGAAAGAAACTGCGCATTATTTTGAGTGAAAAGCTAACACCAGCAATAATGTGTCGTGTATTCAGAAATGTTTTTTCATAATTTCAAAGAAGAATACAATTTTTAGATGTGTGCCTCTGCTTCAGAACCCCACCCCCCTTTTTTCCTCTGTCTTCTGGTTCTTTTTGTGTCTGTGTTTTCTGCGTTGGACTGAGTATGTTAATGTACATAGATGTATGTCATATTACCAGCACTTGTTGATGAGTTAGTGAATGCTCACACACATACAGGTACCCCCCTACTCACAGGTGTACTGTGTTCCTGGAAATCAGCTTGAAAGGTGAATCTCATAAGTCCGAGACTAAGAGTATTACGTGAAGAGAGTGGGGCATTATGGGGAGTGAGTGCCTTCCTGAGAAGTGTCTGTTGGCCATTCTGGGTGTGTTACTTAAATAGAAACATTCCCCATGCTCAGTGCTTGTTACTTGTAAATGCAAATAATCAGCCTCATATTTAAATAATTTCACTTGTACATGTGAAAACGTCTCTCTCTGGGGGTATCGCTGTTATTCAAGATCCTGGATTTATTCACAAATAATGTCGTATTGAAAGGTGTTTTGTAAAGAATTGGTTAACACTGGCTCATATACATTTTGAAATCGATAATAAAAGAAAATGCCTAGTCCAGCATTAAATACAGAATATACAGGACCTGTTCATAACATATAGATTATAATCAAGTGAGCTTCGAAAGTCAACAACAGAGGCGTTAGTTGGTTTTTAAAGCAGTATATATGGCTGAAAGTGATTTTCATTGTGTTGTCATTTTAAAATTGATTGGAAACAGTTAACAGCTCTTCCTTGGCTAAAAAACAGCTTTTGTTAAATATAACATATACGTATGTAAATCTGTTTAAGCTGTTTGGTACTAACAATGGATAGATTGATTAAGTTTGCTATCTGAAGTGTCAAATCTTCATAGAAATACTAAGTAAAAGTGTGTAGTGCCGAATGATCAGAAATTTGGGGTTCTAGACGTCATACAAAAATACTGCTTGACACTCTAACTGTGCACTTGCCTGATCCTTCATTTGAGATCCAGTGTATCAGTTATGGTGAAAGAACAAAGGTCCACTCAGCAGGATCTACTGCACTATCCTGGGCATCTCTAGGCTCACATGCAGATTTCACCTGCTTTCTTATGGGGTCTGAGTTGTACTTCTGTTGTCTGAACACTGTGATGTTTCCATTTCAGCACTTTGTATTCAGAAGAGTATTTATAGCCTTATATTTGTGTCTATAGAAATTTGACCTTTATGTAACCCCATAAGATGCACATTTGGATCATGTGTGTGTTAAAAATTCTGGAAGCTGATGGTGTGTGATGTAATATTTTTGTGAAAAACAAATATTGTTCTGAAATAAATTATTTTCTTGTATACGTCTGTCTTTCTATTTACAGAAATAATTATTTTGTGTTAAACATCAATTTATATTCATTTTTCCAGACACATCTTTAGAAAAATCGAATAGAACTTTAAACTTAATTTGATCAAAGTGCTTTGTTTCTTTTCTCAGAAAAATTATAGTTGTTGAAGTTCTGTTCTGTTGAAAGCATGTGGTGTAATACAAATCAGAGGTCACAGAGACTTTGTAGTACTTTTTCATACCAGTTACTCGCATTATATATTCTTCCAACATAAGTATTTTTTTGCCTGCACTGTATATTTTCACCCCAAAAAAGTCAAGGCAGTTATTTATATACAGTTTATTGTAAACATTTCACGCATACTCACTACAGAAAACATACTTTGCCATTTACCATTAAGTGAAGCTATAAGAACAGGTGCAGGTTGTGAACAAGGAAATGTGTGGTGGGCAGTGAAGGAAAGTGAGGAGCACTGGGCCTATTCAGCTGGGACCTGCCAGACTTCATCAGCCAGAAGGATTGTGGTCAGGATCAGAAGACAAACGTGAAACAACCTGTAGCAGCACGGAGATGATGCCTCCAAACAACACTTATCGTTCAGCATCAGGACTGCTTATGATGTGGAAATGGGTACTGATATGACACAGTAGCATAAATTCATATTGTTATTTGCAGCTCTTTCTTTTCAGGCCCTATTTTTACAAAATATATTTAGTGGGAAGTTTTCAGAATACGGCCCGTGACCCTAATCCAAATCAGTGCCGCTAAAGAACTGTGAGGTTGAGGTGACATTACATTTCAGTGCTCTTGCTTGTGACTTGTTCCGTGCCTGTTTTAATTCACAAAACAAAATACATTTTTTCAAGATCTAAAATAATACCCTTCACATTTATAAGTGTCTCTACCTATTGTGATTTGATCAAAATCATGGGGTTAGATAGCAGTATCACTTCCAAAAAGCTTTATTGCTGTGGCCTTCCCGTCATATTTTCTACCCTTCCCATCGAATTCTGCTGGCAGGATCTCGGGGTCAAACTCCTTAAAGTAGTTCTCCAGCTCATCTCCGTGAACGAACACCTTGAACCACGGAGAGAAGAGCAGTGATATTATGAAAAAAGTTGAACTGTACTTACTCTCTTCATATGCAGTGGGTGTCGGCAAACACCAAGCCACAGGCCCCCTTCCCAGCTCACCCGTTCCAGCAGTTTGCTTTTCATCAAGGGCTTGACTACATTATAAGTGGTGGTGAAGTACCAGGGCTGGTGGATGAAGTGCACCGCTTTGAACCGGGCAGGGAATGAGTCCTGCTCACAAGAGAAATTCCATGAGGCTTTTGTCTAACAAAAATAAAGACAAAAGCAGCAGCTCTATGGGAAACAGTATGTCTCCTGTAGTCACCTGCAGCATGTCCACCATCTTTTTCAGCTCAGTGGGCTTGATACCGGAGGCCTGCTGCATAGTGAAACCCTTGAAGTTCTCAATGATGCAGAAGCCATTGATCTGGGTCTCGTCATTTTCCAGCAGCTCTTCCAGGATTACACAGTAGGCACGCAGGATCTGACCGGCACAGTAAAAATATACACACAGTAGTTTGTGTGTGACTTTCGAAGCAGCAAAATGTGCTAACAAATCACACTGGACTACAGAGTACACACAGTGTAAGATGTTGCAGTAAAGGACCCACATTATAGGTATACTCACTGTTTCCTGCAGGGCCAACAGTCCAGAATGCAGGACAATCCAGAACAAAATGAATGGCCATACAATAATGGACTGTACCAAGAAACATTAAAACCACTCTGCACGACAAAATGTCAACTGCTAAAGAAGAAATGTTTTATATGTTATTTCAGAGGGACAGTTCTGTAGGAGCTTACCTCATCAAAAGTGATCTCCTCATAGTCCCAGTTCTCGATCTGGAAGAGCAGCACCACTCGGCCATACTTGTCCCTGCTGTGCAGGATGCCGGGGTAGCCGGCTTCGATGGTGCTGCGCACGGCTTCTGGGGTCAGGTTTTCAAATAACTCAGGGTACTGCTGCCGGAATCGCACATAGCCTGCAGGAGACATCAGGAAAGCATTGTCTACACTACGTTATCTGCCTGCAGTCGAGGCAACAGAGATGTCATGACCCTGAACTCTGGCCTGCTTTTAACCGTACAATGTTTCAGTGCTTTCATGTGGTACCCCATCATGACAGCGCTACTGTCTCTATTGTTTTGCCGCAAACAGATTAGCCTCCACCGACACTGTCCTTTCCTTCTGCCTGTGTAAACCTGTTTTTTTCCCCTTGTACCATGTTATTAAATTCATAGACATAAAATGTTTCTCTTTACATACAGACAACCAGATGTGAAATATAGAAAACAAAATTAATTCTTCTGGTCAATAAATTAGGAATTAGGATTGTTATGTTTCATTTTCTGTAATGGTCTGTGGTCCCATCCAGGAGCAGAGTAATAGACTAGTACCCAATGATTCTGAAATAGGCTCCAAACTGTCAAGACCCTGACCACGGCTAAACAGTTAACAATGACGGACGGATGGACAGATCAATGGACGGACACATAGACAAACAGACTAATGGATTTTTAATTTCACTGAATAGTAGCAGATGTCGAGCTCCAAAGTGACGTATAGCTCATAGAAAATAAGTTTCGTTGCACCAACAGATGGAGAAGTGTAGACACAATCCTTGAAGTACAGTCAACAGATGCTGTAAGTTGATAGTCCAGTGAGTTTGTTTCTTTATACTGTGGAAATTTCACAATGAGGGTAAATATGGATAAGCAGATAAGATATTCCAAGTCCGCTCATACTAACATTGTAATAGCAAGTGAAAAACCACAGGTTTTGGTGGAGATGAATTTCCCATTCATAAACAAGAGTTTTTTCAGCTAGTGTTTGTCCCTACCTTTCATGAGCTCATAGGCTCTTGTCACATTGTACTTGCGAGCACGTATGAACCTCAACAGGACTGCATCGGGTTTGTCCCCAAAAGTGGCAGACACTCCCTTTGCCAGGTCATCACCACCAGCAGCTTTGTCCTTGATGAGGGAACGCAGGTCCTTCACTGCAACCACCCGCTTCTCCTTTGTTTCATTCAGCTCATCTTTCGCCTGCAAGGGCAACAAACTAGACTGTCACAGTCCAGACTGTATGTGAGCGTTACACTTCGGCATCAGGTTATTTCAAAAAGATCTTCTCAATTTTTCAATCTTTGTCATATTTCTCAAGCTTAACTTATTCCACCTTTAGTTTTAGACTCTGATCTGACCACTTAAACCACAAAAATGAGTCAAAAGCTTAAAGATGTACTTTAAACAGTTGTTCAGAAATCTTTACCAGTTCTCTCAGTTGAAATCTGATTTGTTGATAGTTTTGAAATATACGCTATGCAAAAAAATACAGTTTATTCTTCCATAGTGCTCTATCCTAAAAACAGACTCAGAGCACATTCACAAGGTTACAGTTAAAGACAATCACATACAGCACAATACTCTCTTATATTTAGTTTACTGCACTAGACAACCTCTAAAACCAAAGCATTTTTTGGATTTTTCTGAGCCCAGATTTTTTCCAGTGAAGCATGAGAGGATTACGGGGAGTGTGAACAAAGGGCCAGACTGAGGGCATACCTTCTGTGCAGTGTGGTCCGGGAGCTTGGCACAGGGTCCAAAAACAGGCCCATGATCCTTCACAGTTAGCCTCTCTAGCTTGGTGCGAAGGGCCTGCTCCTCTTCAGACACCATGCGGAACGTTCCAGTCTGGACAGAGGCAGACGTGCGGTCACTTTGTGAGATCAACAGCAGCAGTTTTGAAACAAGCTAATCCCCATGTACAATGAACACAAGGCTCACAAGTGGTCCTCATTAATAAGTACTATTGTGGGAGCAAAATCTCACATGACTTCAGAAAGTTTGGTAAACCTCTTTCTAAAACAAGGGATTATGAGTTCCAGTGACGACATTAAGCGCAAACAATGACTGCATTGAGGCCGGGAAAATTTATAGCCATTGGATAAATAAAAGTGTTCTTCTCAATTGCGGCAGTGAATAATATGAGACCGGCAAAGTGCCTCTAATCCATTCACTGTCAGAAGAGAAACCTTTTGAAAGTATATTTAAGCACATCCCTTCAAGTATAAAAATATCGGAAACCCTTCAGTAAATTTACATTTCTTGCTTTTATTGTTGATTTCCAGCATGTTCTCTGTTACACCGTACATAAACCAAAAACTGTAAAAAGTGGATTAATAAATATGGCATTTTATACATTGTAAAAAAGGGCAAAAAATGCTTCAAATACACTTACAACTATAGCCATGTCTTCAGCTTCTTAGTTCTGCTTGAAACACTTAGGAAATAGAAAGAATTGTTGTTTTCAGTACAGTTTCCTGCATAAAAAAATTCAGTTATTATGCAACCTGAGATCCTGAAAAATGCCATGCTGGCTTAGTTTCCTCATAGAATGGTCACTTTTGACAAAACAAAGAAAACAAAATAATCTTTGTGCTCTAGTCATGTGTTCAGATGAACCGTGTAATAGTGCTGCTTAGAATTCTTACCTGCTTTACACAGCTAGAACTAAATGTGTGGGAAAGTGGGTGGTGTGACCTTCTCACAGGTTCAGCTAATTTATAAACACCTTCACTTGTGTTATTTGCAATTGTTTCATTGGCCCCTTTGTCCACAGTAATTTAAAATGTTAGGTTTGTGTGAAAAGACATAATAATTCACTCATTCATAGGGCTGGGCAATTTTTACTGCATCAATTCAAGGTAAGTACTTTGCGCAAAGATACTAAAGCTAGAGCCGGGATTCAGACCCAGGTTCTTTTATCAGGAGGCATTAGTTCTAACCAGTACTCAACCTGTTGCACTAGATACTGTTAACTTGCTTAATATTTTATCTTAACACTCAACTGTAGAATGAATAATTATGACATTACAATCTTCTTCATTCTCTGCTATCTGCCTTCTTGCATTTTGTCTTGTATTTACGTAATGTTGCCCTCATAACTTCAGCTCCTCGCTGAATCGGCCATTCACAAGTTCCCATTAACCCAACTCTAAAAACACCGAAAGAAGAATGTCAATTATGTGTGTTTTGAGTCGATCTTTCAGTACTGTTACAAGTAATACCGAAGCAAATATTCTTAAGAAATAGTTTAATCCACATTGAACAGTATAAATCCTTATAAGACAGAGCGCCTTCTTAAGGATTTTAAATCAGCAGCAGCAGTCACGGCAAAATAAGATGGCAATACTGAATATTTCTAATATTGTAACATCCATGAAAAAAGATCATGTAAATCCCTACATAGGCGTGAACCATGGTAATCTGAGGCCCAGTCATTTGTTTCAGATAAAAGTGATTGTGAAATAATAATTGGTTGGACATCATATAGTCAAGAACAACGTAATATATAATGCGAAATAGTGAGAGATCTGCATGGACTATAGTTAGAGTGGTATACATGTATTCAGAACATAGAAAATACAGTGCTTTTAGTGGAAATGTACTACAGCGGATCAAATGTTTATTTTCAGGCATATTCTTATTACATGAAAAACGTGCATTTTTGTTTAATAGCATGGATTATATTAATTAATTAATTAATTCAGATATTACAGCAAAAATGTTTCGTTCCCAACACCCTGTGTGTTGATCCAGTGGAGTGTGTCACGAAGAGATCTGTGAAAGCCCATACCTTACTCGGGTGTGTGGATGCTGGATGCAGAGCTGGCCTTGAGAGTGTCAGAGAACCAGAAGCTGGCTGGGAGGATGTGAGGGGATAAGGACCCAGGAACTACGCTTTGTAGTGTCCACAGCGAGATTAACACGTCACACAGTATTACTGAGAGGAGATTTTTCAGATGATCAGCATAAAAATGATAGGGGGAGGAGGAGAGTGAGGACAGCCCTAGCCAAGGAGGCCAATGGAGGGCTGGTCAAAGGTGTGGACAATGGGAGGAGGTCAAACTGGAGGCAAAAGGTTGTTTGTGGAAGCGTGTGTGTGTGTGTGTGTGTGTGTGTGTATATGCATGTGCACAAGTGTGGGGTGGTGCACTTGCTTAGAAGGTCTTGAGTACATTCCACTGGTCATTAGTGCAGATGAAAAATGAGTATTGTTCTAAGTGATGTGAACAATGCAAGTGACAGAAGGCAAAACGCCTCAGTTAATATTTTTTCATCGAACACAATTCAAGGCAACTATCTACACAGTTGTCATGAGATGACATCAGCTCAACAGCACTTAGCAACAGCGACAATGTTTTTCCCCTTACGTGGAAAAAAATTCAATGACATTTATTGAACCTACCCTGTATCTCAACCTTATGTAAAAATAATTTATGAAGCATAAACTGAGTATTTTGGATGGGTGACTGCATGACTATGAAACTCTAAAGCAAACATTTAATAGGATTTAGGGATGTGAAAAGTCCTCAGATCATCTTTCTGAATTCTGTTAAACCTGTTAAAGATTTTATACAACACTAACCCCCAGAAGAGGACACAATAATATATACAGCTATGTGGGTTACCCAGTGCTGCCCAAGTCAAAAACGGTAGCAGTGGAAAGGTAACTTGTAATAGCATATTATATTGTAACCAACTGTTTTATTTTATAAAATGGTTGCATTTAGTACTTAAGTATTTTTAGTGCTGTGAGACAGGCGGACATCACGGGAAGCGATGTGCACACGGATTGTAGTCCAGTGGAAATGAACAAAACAAAACATACATTGCCAATTTTTATGACTTTATTTGGCACCGGCTATAGTGATGTATACAAAGTAACAGCAAATCATATATCACCAGGTTTCGATTTTTTAATTTTTTGAATATGTGTGTGCAGCAGAAAATCCATGTGTCGCATGCATACCCTCTGTGTATACTACGTGCTATATGTGATGTACCTACTGCTGCTTCGCCAAGCCTTGTCAGAGAACAGATTTTACATTTTAAAAATAGTAAGTTGCATTTTGGAGTTTAATGAACATGACTACTAATGAACTGCAGAAACCATCACTTAGGGTGAGAAGCACCTGTGTGCCAAATTTCAAGTCAGTGGCATGAAAAAAGAGCTGTGCATAAAGAGCAGAGAGACAGACAGACAGCGACTGAGCTTTGTAAATATTAAGATGAATTCTGCAAAGAGTGAATTTAATCAATGGCTTTATTGATAGAAAGCAAAGTGGTGCAATGTACTACCTTTTTCATGCGGACTAGTGAAAGGTACACCTTCCATTTTTAATGTACACATCGACATGTTTGAAAAGTACATTTCCCAGCAGAACCCTTGTATCTTTATGGTGCTGTGTTGTATTGTCTTGACATAGTGTGAAGTGAAAATGAGATGGGTTTGACTGTTTCTCTCAAATACATGATCAATTTCACGTAGATAATAAGAAACAAATTTTCTAAAGAAAGGTGGCTCTTGGGATACTGAGGTTAACTTGAAATTGAGACTATCGCTCAACAGCCTACAGTTTTTGCAGCTCAGGATGACTGGCAAGTTTAATTTTGAAGTTTCCTTGTGTCAACCAACTGACCCACTTAGATTAAGCATATAGCAGAGCATCCCCAACAGTTTATGTCTAGGGTCAGCTTTTGTGAGATAAAAACACTTAACAAAGAAATGGCACTTCTCAGGTTGACCCTAAACTTAGGTCAACTCCACACGTTTTCCTCACTTTTAAGAACAACAGTAACTGTAATCTCTTAAATAAAGCCTTAAACTCCTCAATAAAGGGTTCTGTTTGCAGGATTGGCAACACAATATCTGGCACTATACTTTTTGGTTCAGACCCAATACGCAGTGCCTTGAGCCCCCACAGAGGTTAGAACTTTAGGACGTGCGTATAGACTGAGCTCACAGCTGATCCACCTCTGGCATGCAATGGGGAGTGAACCATAGTGCCCACTGCCACCGCTCCCATAAAGTGCCACTCCCACATTATTGTCTCAAGAAACATAACATAACCAATAAACTCCAGCGAACAGGGTCGCTTTCTTTCACTGAAGAATCAGATATTTTCGCTGGTGGCTTTTTCAGCAAGTCATGAAGCATAAGGTAGAAATTATCTGATGCCACTTAGTTAAAATGTGACAGGTAAAATGGAAAGTGTTACTCTTCTTACTAAACCTACAAAAGCTTCAATTTCAGATCTTGATCCCTTAGAAGTACAGTAACAAACTTGGTAACAGTGTGTTTTTTTGTCAGATAGTGGTGATTCAGTCTCAGACTGCAAATTTCCTAAGACTTCCGAGAGGTCCAAAAGCATCCAGTGTTGTCATACTTGATCCAAATATGCCTCTGCTGATCACAAATGCTTAAGCTATTTTTAGATCATTATATAACTTGATATGTAATACCATAGGGGTCACTACAGAGTAAATTTATAAAGGGCAAGAATATAAGATTTCCACCAAAGGCACTATTAAATTAGCTTAAAGATACATTAGCTTGTGAAGAACACTCACAAAGCTGCATGTCTACAAGAAGTAAGGTGATTTTTGGTTGCAGCTATTCAGTGTAACACAAACATTGTCTTTTACCACTAGTTAATGTGCTATATAGAATGTCATTGTGCAGCAACTTTATTTACAGGCTCTCCATGCGGTTTGCTGTTTTAAGCACCCAGGCACCACATATCTGAGATATGGAGGCCTGAGTAACACTACCTGACCTGCATGTTCATTTTTGGGTGAGATGACCAAGGTCCACTTCCCCTCAGTGCTTATGGGACACCTAGAATCAGCTGGGAATTGACCTGCAGGACTGCTGGGGGCACCTGATACAACACGCAGCCCTGAGAGAAGCGAAGCAGGCAGCTCACAGCACGCACACTAAAGTAGGTGTTCACCTGTGCTCACCTCTCCAACGTCATTGCTTCAAAGCGAGATACAGGCGATTGTGAACAAATAAAACACCTATATATAAATGATTGTTAAGCCACTTTAGCGTTTTAAAACTTTTCTTTCTGATGCAAATTCTAACTTGCATTCCAGCTGGCACTATTTCTGAAACAGAGCAGAATGGGTTATGTATCTCAGGGAAAAAAGAAATATCAGATTCTGAAAAAAGCTAGCAGAATTTTCCAGGTTCTGAGGCAGCAAGAACAAATATTATTTACAGCTGCACAGCTTCCCCATAAGATCCACCATCAATGTGAGATCTCTATGAACTGCATGTATAATGAAGTTTTTTATAGCTGGCTTTAGGGTCCCAAATAGACCATATTTTCATCCTTTACACAATTTTTTTAGCTCCTTATTTGAGGCATTTTAATTCTATCAGGCAATAACAACGAACACAATGAAACTTCACAACATACAAGTGTAATTTATTAAGCATTTCAAGTTTACAACATATCAAGATCCTAGAAATACACTCAAGAAAATCATGCACATCACAGACTTGATCATTTCACTTCTGAACTATCAGACATAGAAATAGTTTTTCACCACACAATGCTAGAGCCCTAGGCTACTGCAGTACACACATTTTGAAAACCAATGTGTCTACAAATGGCTCGGAACCATATAAAGTGTACAAAATAAGTTGAGAATTCCACTCCATATTTCATGATGAAATCTTAATTTGAAAATGCTTTCTTTTCAAACCTTAATACCACCTCAGTTCCGTTTTGCACAACAGTACTGATGAAATAAATACTATAATAGTTATTTCACTTGGGTTACCATTAAACTGCACCAACACCTTAAGAACTACAAATAAAACCTTGCTAAATGTGTCCACAATACAATGGTATACTCATTAGCAAAAATATCTCTGTGAAAAGGCACTTTTAAAAACTTTTAAAAGTGAAAACAAGAACTATGAGTCAAAGACTTCTAGGAAACTGGTAAGTTTCAGAATAACCTTTCAGATTCAGCCCTTATAGAGCAAATGTACCTGTTTTAAGCACCTTCAGCACAAGCCCGTGTCAGACAATTACTCAAAACATTCCGTTATTTCCTCAGGCCAGTACTGGTCCTGCAAGTAGTGTGATGGGGAGAAAGGGAAGTTGTCTTCTAGGGGTTGTATTTTGGTCATCATCTCCTCCTCCCATGGTCCCTCAACTAGCTTGTACAGGTCCAAGGCAGCTAGTGCATCCTCTACAGAATTGTGTCCCTTCTGGTCAATCTGGGGGGGAGAAAAAAACCCCACAGTCAAACCCTGAGCCAAACCAGTAGACAATAGTCTTCACCTTCACAGGCCCTCCTTTTCAACATGACAAAACCCATTTTATGTACGAAATATTCTAATGAAAAGAGGGATGAACGTATCCTATTGAGGGCCACAGGCTACACTACCAATAGTAACAGCTCAGTTTAGTATTTAACCACTCTCTTTGATACAGCTTTTCTATAAAGATGTGGAAAGAGAATGCTTAAAATAACTACAGTGCAGTGGTTTGATATTTTGAATAGTCAGTGAATACTAAAATAATGCTTTTACAGATTACAGAATCACTGGGTGCAATGGTTGAAGGCAAAATACCCCAGATGGGATATGAAGGGATCACAGGGTATCCATCCATCCACACACACACACACACACACAGACAGAACAATTTATAGTTGTCAAATAACCAGAAACATATCATTGGACTGTGGGAGGAAGCTAGAGTACTTGGAAGAAGCCAACACACATGACATAAGTGTGCCCTCTGCTGGCAGAAAAAGGGAATCCCTACCTGAATATCCCTTTTGAGAAGCACCTTGGCCAACTTTTTCAAGGATACACTCCCCCTCCCAGAGAGACCAGACAGCTGCCTGAGCAGATGTGTGTGGCTGGTATCCCTGATCAGATGTTTAGGAGGAACAAAACCCAGAGCCCAGAAATCATTTTGTAGTGCATGGCCAACCACTACCTTCCCTTTCAGGATCTGAAGGATCTGTCCAACAAAAAAGGGAGGGGAAAAAAAAAAAATACAGAAAACATTATCCTCTTCACCTGACAGTTTTTGCAATAAAATTTACTGAAGCAATTCAAAGGAAATACCTTGCACAAGAGAATTTAAAACCATATCTATCCTAGTGAACCAGTAATCTTCTTATCCCCATGGCACCCCCCCATATGGAACAGACTTATCCCCATTTAACTTTTAATTTCTCTTTCATAAAGCAGGACATTGTTACTGCATCCATTAATGGTTAGTACCTTGATCAAGGATACTATAGTAGATTTTGAACCAGTTTCCTTCAGGTTGCAAGGTAACAGCCATTCACTGCTTACAAATATACACCCTTGATGTTTAACAAAAAAAATAAAATTAAAAAATTAAAAAAACAAGACTATAATGGTGTATAGAGCAGGTCTGCGCTCACCTCGTGTCTTGCCTTTTTAAAGGGCACGGCATTCACTAGATGGTGCTTGGAGATGCCACTCCAACGTGTTCGGTAGTCTACAACTGGCTGACAGGGTTTGATATACTTATCGTACACCACCTCCCCGTAATAGTTCACCAGGCTGCAACGAGCCACTTCACTGCAGCGCCCCCCCGGACCAGTACCGACCATCTCACAGTCCAAAGCAATCAACTTGGCTGGGCTGACATTAGGGCAGGGGGAACTACGGCCACTGACAGAGGGACTGACATCAGAAGAAATCCCGCTGTCATTGTCCCAGTGTCCCACAGAGGAGGCTATTGTCTTCCGCTTGGGTGCTGTCAAGGGCTCTTTGCCAGGAACCACACATAGCAGTCCGGTTGTAACAGGGTGCTCAGAAGACAGCAAACCCTCCAAAGTCCCAGTATCTGAGGATGGTGCAATGATAGCTGCACTTCCTTGGTTGCCAGGTTTGCTGATTTTTCTTCTCTTCTTCTTTTTCTTCTTCTTTAATATTCCCTTTTTTTCAAGTGCCATTCTTTGCGCTTGTATTCGCAGCCATTTACTTGTGCGTTTCTTCATAGTGATGCTGTTCTGGGTCTCATTGTGACTTTCAGGAATATGAAGGCCAAAACAGCCAGAAGGTGAACCTCTGTGGGTTCGGATCCCATTCTTTGATTCAACAACTGTGTCACTCACATCTGGCATCTTCCCATCTTTTGTGCCAACATCTACATACAGACCAAGATTAGAACAGGTGCATTAATCTACGTCACTAACAGTATCAGTAACATTCAGTGAGGATAGAATCAGACTGGCCATGGAGTCACTGAAACTCCAACAGAATTACTAGGAACGACAACATCATCTGCATAAAATTCTTTAGTATTTTTGACATTAGTTTTAACAAAAGCATTTTTAAATCCTTTCAGGAATAATTAAATAATTATAAATAACTGGCATAACTTCTGGTCATCATCTCCTCCTAGCTGCCTTGGACCTGTACAAGCTAGTTGAGGGACCATGGGAGGAGGAGGAGGAGATGACCAAAATACAACCCCTAGAAGACAAGCGGCTTAACTAGATGGACAGTCGACTCTGGTTCTGTGAAGCTCAAGTAAACACTAGTGACATTTCATATAACAGGAAGCTTTTCATCTGTAGAAAAAATAAGGGGCATTTCCGTCCAAATAAATCAGTTTTCTGGAAATTAAAAAGAAATCCTCGCCGTTAACCACTTATCGATTAGCCACATTGATACCGTACAGAATAAAGGATTAGTTATAAGACATTAGAAGAAAAAAAAAATCCATGATTCCACAGATGTGAAATAACACTGATGTTTTAAGAAATATAACGTGCTCATCATGCTATATATTCCAGTTGTATTCGCTATGCGTGTTAAGTATTTTACCACTACATTCACTAGCCAAGGCCAGCCAATTTAACACCAAAAAAATAAAAATATCACCGAGGTAACTGGAATCGCAGCCGCGAGGGGGGTTTAACCGCAAAGCTGTCTATAAAACGAGATCGATTAAATAACGAATATTCGATTTGATGACCGCAAACGAGGACTTAAACGGCATTTTTCCGCCTTACCGGTACGGACACGTGGAGCCGGACAGCATACAGCAAATATGCCTGGACTTGTTCACGTGCGAGCCCTTCTATTGGTTGATCCACACACGTGCGCCCCAAGTACCTAGTTCTCTATTGGTTGATATAACACATACGGTCTACCGAATTGCGACAGCAGACTGCGTCGCTGAGTTCAGCCGGGAGCGGCATCGTAAGCAGCGGGCGTCGCTGTGTGATCACGTTGCTACGCCTGGAAAAATAAATCCTAAAACCTCAAAAAAAGATGTTATATCTAACAGAAAAGACGGAGATGGGCTTGACATTGTTAATTTTAATGCACTCAACACTTTTACAATAAATTTGGTAAGGGAGTGCTTGGTTAGTTTACCACTACTGAAATAATTTGACAAAAGTGGAGCTCTTAACTGTTTGTTACAATGTAACTGTTCCAAAAAATTACATACTAAATTATCCACATTTCAAAAACAAGCTCGGAAAGCTTGGAAAATGTGTCACTGTCACAAATGTTCTATTATGCTATTGCTATTTCCTCTTCATAATAAACTATTACGAAATAATACAAGTATGAAGAAGAAATAAATCCTTGGTGTTGATTAAATGGCATCAGAAGCGTATTAATTATCTTTCAGACATTTTTTTAAATGCCAGAAGTAATATATTACTATTTATGCAACTTATAGGCTTGCATAGTTTGTATGATTTCTAAATTCGACTCTGTGCCAAGTTTGCTTACATTCCCTAAAGGTATAGAACTACAAAAGAAGTGGTTAGTAAATATTCAGAGACAACTTTACCATCACGAATCATAGCCTGCAGCAAGTTTGTAGCTGACCGTTTGCTAAAGCAAATCTTATTGAATCTTCTGTACTGTAACTGTATTGTACTTCCATGGTTGTAGTGGTTAAATAATTATTTAAATATTCAAATTACTTACACACCATGAGGTAACACTTGGTTTGTATTTCAACATCACCATTAGATCAACAGGTCGTTGCTTCACTTCCTATACATTACCCTAATATAAACCACTGTTTAAGGTTTATGCTACCTTTGTTCTGCCTCGGAGTGTGAGCAGACTATACTGGACAATAGAAAAATCACTCTTGAATAATGGTCTGTTGAAAGAAGTATTTAAGGGTGGCACATCCTGGTTAAGTAGCACAACTGACTCTGAAACACATTATTTGTAATGTGTGTATACATAAGAAACATTGCAAGAATACTGGTAGTTTATTTCATACTTGGTAACTTGTAATTCGTTTAAAAAGGTAAGGGCAGGACAACTGACAAATGAAACATAAATATGACTAAGAGAGTTGAGGCCGTTCATACACCTCATACTGAATATTTCTGGTTTAAAGTAACAAAAAATCGAGTCATGTTGCGTAGCAACAGCAGAATGATTTCTGAAAGTTGCGTGGACCAAATACTTACATTTATCAAATGTTATTAGGAAAGAATAGGTGAAAGCTACAACACATGGCTGCAGCTTTCTCGACACACAGACGAGTCGTGTTGCATAGCAACAGCAGCTATTGTGTAACAAAATAGCCATCCCTCAGTTATCATTATCTGCTGCATCCTGGTCAGGATTTCCGCGGTCTGGAGCCTGATCTGGCATCACTGTGAGAGAGGCTATGAAAGGACACCCTGGATGGGTGATCACACACTTTCTGAAAGTTACGTGTCGAATGCAACGGTACGTGGCTCCAACTCTGTGGTGGTACAGGGAGTAGAATTGCGATCCTTCTCTGTGCGCAAGCAGAAATCGTAAGTCGGGGGGCTGGCTAGTAATAAAACCCAGAAGCTTCTCGTGCGTGGAGCCCATTCCTTTATTTTTATTGTCATTTTGTGCAGGGAGCCCACGAGGAGCGTCCTACGTAATCTGTAATATGTCCCCATAATATGCACAGAATGTGCACTTTGTGCGCATGCTCAACGCGTCTCTGGAAAGGACGTGAACTTCCTGCTTCTCGCAGCGAGTCTGTTTGATGTATCAAATGTTCAATCGAAATGGCAGGAATTAAAGGTAAGGAGGCGCGAGGTTTTTGTAATGGTTTTAGGTGAGGAATCAGTTAACATCTAACGTGTGCCTGTTCTTATATTCTTACAGTATCTCAACTACTGTAAAAGACAGGCCGACACTACTGGCTAGCAACCCGATTGGCAAGCTGCCGTTTTGCTGCATATAATTATTTATAACGTTTTGTGAGTTAGCCGTTAAACGGCGTTTCGTGGACGGAAGCAGCGACGAGGTATCTGCGTTTAATGCTCTAGATAGTTCTCGACATGTCACGAGTTGTCAGTAGGTCGCTAAAACATTGTTCAAAGGCTGTGTCGTGTGGTGAAGTCGAGATCGGAAATCTGCGACGACGATTTATCCCAGTGACTTCTGTACAGCCTATTGTTGGTTCAGCTTCACTTTGGAGAAAACTGTCAAAGTTGTCATGCCTTTCTCGATTAGCGTTTTCGATTTCCCCTTAGAATGCTTCCTAAATACAGTGAGAATTATTATTATTATTATTATTATTATTATTATTATTGTCCAACCTGGACTATAAGAAACGTGAATGCCTAACTCATCGTTCCCGTTTATTTAGCTGCTATTCAGTCCGTATACAGTCGACGAAAGTTTTTCCCCGACTTATTCCACTGCACCCGAATAGCGTTTTATGTTTGTTTTAGACATCTTTTAAAGCCTTTAATTCACTGTATATCGTTATCTGTGCAGGTTTAGTGTAAGCAGTTATGCACGTGACTGAACGTTTGTCATATGGCTTACAGAGATTTTATGTTCTTTCCAGCTCTTATCAGTTTATCCTTCGGCGGAGCCATCGGGCTCATGTTTCTCATGCTGGGCTGTGCGCTTCCCGTATATGAGTGAGTACTCCGGCCTTTCGGAAGCTCCTGGGTCTGTGCCTTCATGGGATGGATACACTGCCTCCTCGTGACGTATCTCGCTAATATTCATAAATATGCGAGTGTGTGTGTGTGTGTGTGTGATAATCCTGTGATGGGCTGGTACACCTTTGTTGCCCCGGCAACCCTGCACTTGAAAGTAATAATTTATAACGGATGGATGGATTGTTCTTTGATTGCTGTGACTTAAAATGCAGTATTTTAAATTTTCTTTTATTGTTTTATTATATTTTTGATTGATTTTAAATATTCCCTGAAGTCATGTGTCAGATATGATTGTATTTTATTTGCTAATCAGGAATTTAGTAGGTGTAAATTTTCAGTAATGATTATTTTTGTTTAGAGTTGTAACCCATATCATCTTTATTGCTATGAGTTGAGGTGCTACATTTGAACGGTCACTTGAGAAATAATAGTAAATATTAGTAAATGACAACAGTAAATCAAATCACAAGTGTACGTAATAAAAAAAGCACAATATTATCACTCGTGTTTTAAAATGACGGGCAAGTGTTTGCCAGTTCAGCTTCCTCCAAAGCAGCCTTTATTTTATGTACTTACTATTTGTTTGTTTGCTTTGGCATCATTGCTATAGATGACTAGCTGTGTTACCCAGTGCTGCCTGGGTCAAAATGGTGTAGCAATGAAAAGGTAAAACAATTTGGTGACAATATATGTTACCATTGAAGTGGTTTCATTTAGTGCATAAGTATTTTTAGATATGTTGAACAGGTGGACACAGTGAGTGCTGACCATAGTCAAGTGGAAAGGAAAAAAATATATAGATATATATATATCTCACACATACACATTCTCTCTTACACTTATTTATTTGCAAACTTCATTACTGTTACATCAGTAATGTTTGCAGTGGTATATGTCTGCATACGTCGTATAATTTCTTGATAGGGAGAATTAATTTTATTAAGGAATTGTTTTATAGCTGTTTCAAATGAATGGCTCTCAGTTCTACGAGCTAAAATTTCCTTATGTGGGGCATTGTATTTACAACCAGGTTTAGATACAGAACTACCTTTCAGGGCCTCAGTACTGATCAGGTTACATCCTTTGTCTCCAGCATCCCACCAGGAAATTGGGCGGGACTACTTCTCCATATACCTGTGTTGGTTGATCAGTCTAAAGGGCACCTGAGGTTCATTGGCCTGGTTTGTTGCTGGGTGTTACTGTTCTAGCACCTTATAAAAGCTGTTACCTAGATGCAGAGAAAATGAATTTTCTGCCATCTTGGCAGTGTCAGGGGGTCCCGCTAATAAGGTGTACTGTGCTAACCTCCTCATTGTGTTGTATAATTAAATTATAATATAGCATGGTTTAGCTTGTTTCTTTTTTGATGAAATTCTTCAACATATAACAGCTACTGGCTGCTGTAGTCGAGTGTGCTGATTTTAGAAACAGTAACGTGGCCACAGTAAAACACAGTAATAAGAAATTGTTACCAAATTTTATTTCTTTTAACTTGTTGAATTGTGTGTGTGTGTGTGTGTGTTTGTTACCAGACTTTATTATTTTCCATTCTGTGTGTAAGAAAGTATGTCAGTGTGTAGTTGTAGAATGTGTGTGGCAGCTGTGCTCATAGTTGTCTCAGAAAGTACATCTTTGTGGAATGAGAAAATCAGTCAGCATCACATATGTTAGTGGGTGTGCAGAACATGCTTGGCATCTGCCACTCTGTTGGTCTGGAGCAAGAAAATCTGTCAGTGTCACATATGTCAGTATGTGATGAGAAAATCTGTCAGCATCTTTGGATACGCTCTGTGTGTGATGTCACTATTCCCACTTCTCCAAGCTTTGTCAGAATTTAAAATTTAATTTTCAAAATAATAAATACTCTTTCTGTAGTTTATTGAACTTGACAATACAGAAACCTGTGTGAGAAGTACCTGTGTGACAAATTTAAAGTCTGGCTTAAAAAACAGGTGTACCTAAAGAACAAACATTTTTTATATATATATATATATATATATATATATATATATATATACATACACACACACACACACACAC